>JARHVA010005647.1:825000-945000 GCA_037957365.1 Torreya grandis
CCCAATTTATGAAATCTACTTAAATAACCATGTTGTGTCTTTCAATTCATGAACTCAACCAACCAAGGGGGAAATTTCCATCCATAGGGTGATTCAAAGAATATATTAACAAGTAATGACAATTTACCACTTTTTGATTAAGGATACCCAAATCAA
Source organism: Torreya grandis (assembly GCA_037957365.1). NCBI lineage: Eukaryota > Viridiplantae > Streptophyta > Pinopsida > Cupressales > Taxaceae > Torreya > Torreya grandis. The sequence goes on from JARHVA010005647.1 coordinate 825,157, forward strand.
ATTTAATTGATTTTAAGATTATTGTCACAAAACAAATCCAAAGTCTCACACAACTCAGCTTCATTGAACATTAAGATCTAAATTGACTTATCCCATTAGAAGAATAATTAAGCATATTAATATCAATATTTTTGCCCTAAAGATGTAATGATACCCAATTTTGAATAATAAAAAGGAAATAATTATTTGAAAATGGATGATTCCATTCAGCCTTAATATTTAGAGATAATTCCCAAATCAATTTTTATCCAAAACAACATATAATAATGACCCAAATCTATGATAAAGATGAATAGGTTCCCAGTCAAATTTTCTATATTTTGAGAATATGTATCTACATCAACATCATACTGCCAAACTAGATTTAGGATCAAGTTGATTTGGTTTGAATAAAAAACTATAAAGGTAAAGAGTAATCTACCTCAAGAAAATAAATAAATCCAAATCGTTTTCATTTTCCAATTTATTTATGAATTGAATTCCTGCTCCATATACAACTAAGAACACAATATGACTTTTTTCCAAAGATTAGGGTTATGATTTAAAGTCTAGTTAAAATAAAATGTAGAAGTCCATATCATTAAAGGGACATCAGTCACCCATACTTAGTCAATGAAATGTAATTGTAGGTTTAATAAAACCAAAACTATGGTATACACATATTAAAGGGATTACCCAATGCATAGAATACAATGCATTCAAAAATTGATTGGCTATTATCAAGTGACTTACAAGATTAATGAAAAGAATGGAAACTTAAAGAATGTCCAAAGATTAAAATCTAATTATTAACTCTAGCATTGAATTGACCCGATGTCATAATCCAACACCTTGGTTTTGAATGCTAGTGCCCAAAAAACCAGAAGCTCCTTTGCCATCCATTCTCTTCTACTACATTTTCCTTCTATTTCCCTTTATGAATATATTTTTATTTCTTCCCATATTATACTAAACAACCCTCTCACTCCCCTTCTGCATTTTATTTTTCCTCCTCCTACCTATTGCTAGTTATTTTTTGGTCTGCATTCTTCTATTCTCTTTTGTGTTATTTCTTTTCCCCTTACTCCAACATCATTTTCCACCTACATGTCCTCTTACCCTATCTCTTCTCCTATCTACAACCCCTATATTTTTCTTCCTCTATGCATTATTCTCTCTACCCCACATGTTACACACTCCTCTCCATTATTACTTACATATATTCCTATGCCATTGACTTCCTTCCCTACATTTTATTTTCTTCCTACCATCTTCCATATGCATCCTTCCCCATTATTTTTTTCCTACCTCATTTCACATTTTTTTTCATTCCCCTCCTTCCTTTACTCATTATGCCCCTCACATACCTCACTCTACATCCTCCTTTACCATACCCATCCCCATTCCTTTCCCTTATGTTGTCTTCCACCTCACTCCATTCCATTGAACTTTTATCATACACCATGCTACTCTCTCCTTCATACCCATACTCTCCTATACCTTACACATTAATTAGATAGAGAGAAAGTCTCCCCCATTGTGTTAACCCACTCCCCCATGTGAACCTTATGCAAAAATCCTGGGGCACGGTCAATGGTGACCCTTATTTAAAATATGGCTAATAATACAATAATTAATAATAATAATTAATTAGAAATTAAATAATAAAATAAATATATTATTTAGATTTCCAATTACATGTATAAAGCCAAAAAATGATAAAGGTAGTCAATACTAATTTAAAATAAACATAAAATAGATATTATTAAAAATGCATTTAAAATGTTTAAAAGCCCCAGTGACCAATCAACTTGGTCAGTAATAATCCTAAGGTCACCCAAGTAATAATTCATGTAGAAGGGGGTGTCATGGGGGTAGGTCTAGGTGGGTCTCTTAAGGAGTTTGAGATAGGTGAGGGTGAGTCAAGTGGGACTAAGGTGGTGGTGATTATGTAGAAGAGAGATAATAAGGAGTCCAAGTAGGTGGATATGACACTAGAACATGCAAGTAACAACATGACATGATAAGAGATAAGGAGAAAACATGATAGAGAACAATAAAATGTAACTATGCAATGAATTGACACACATGTCTAAAATCAAGACACTAACCAAGAATACCAGGTTACCTATCAAAACTCATCTAACTAATCAAAACCACTTTGCTACCCCAAAATATGATGCTAGAATTGAACCTAACCCTTAGCACCTAGAACCACAAAGTATATCCATCAACAATATCTAATCCAAAAATTGATAAAATGATAAGTGGTAATGAACTGTAATTAACATCAAGTATATCAAATAATTTATGCATCATCAAGTGTAGAATTATAACATGATATGTATATTGACCAATATCACAAAATCAAAATAATAATGTAATCTAGTTAAGGAAGTAATAATTAGCTATATTCATGCTAAATCAATCATCTAAGTAGTCATGTCAGGTACATAAGGGTGGGATCATAACATTTAAATTCATCTATATTAGATAAACTTATATGATTGTCAGACATGGGTAGTTTGGACAAAATGGTGTCCACCAACACCAAATAAATGGTCAATAATTCAAGACAAATGCATGGAAATTCCAATCAAACCCATGGAGCCAAAGAGGTCTCATAAATGAAAAGAAGTCAACAAAGCTAAAAAAGGCATGATTATCTATAGGTAGGAAAATAACTAATTTAGATATAATTTTTAGGCCCTTTTATATATCTAAAAAAATTACAGCAGAGGTATTTCAATGCTCAGTTAGATAAAAGGATGCCAATGCTGATAATTTCAACGTTTCTCTTACAAGTAGATCTGATAAAAAAATAAAAAATATAGCATAGAAAATAAAAAACCAACACAGATTTTGTCTTCAAACTTCTCCAATACTTCAATCATATTTACATAAAATATAATGCAATAACATATTTCAATGCCAACAAAATTAGATCTAATCCTTTTTCGAATGCCTCAAATCTTTTCTCCAAGCAAGCAGATCTCTGATGTAGGTCTCCTCCCCTAGTGTTTCAATCAGATTTGTATAAAATCTAATGCAATAGTAGATTTTAATGCTAAAAAAATTAGATTTGATACTTTCTCTAATGCCTCAACTCTTTTTATAATTAGGAAGATATCTAATGCAGGTTTCCTCCTCTAACACTTCAATCAGATTTACAAGAAAGATTTCAATACAACACTAAGATATAAAACAAGAAAAGGACGAAAAAGGAATTCTAATGCCTTTGTTTTGCATGCTAAAAAACCATAAAAAATGCCTATTCAAATCTTGTTTTTCAATGTATATCTAAATCTTTTCAAGAAAAAAGTGCCTTAGATTGATAGAAAATGTAAAAAAAGTTGAAACACCACTCTACAATCCAAAAAACTTAGCATAAAAATTGCCTAATCATAAATATGATAAAATACAAAATTCTATGATAATATTCAAAGCATTTCCTTTGAAATACTAATATCTTACTCAATGGTTAAGGTGAGAATAAGTTTATCTATAAGGTTCTAATCCCTAGATCTCACAAATATTCCAATGCCTTGATTCAAAGATAGCAAATGATGAAAAAAAAGACACAAAGATGACAATAGCGCCAAGATATCCATGCTAGTTTACTACTCCATAAGGAATAAAAGTTTCAAAATCTTCAAAAAGTATGAAAAGAGGCACAAAAAAGGCACCAAGATATTCTCACATGATTATATTATATGCTTCCATAGTGATAAGAGGGAAGTAGAATAAAATTATTTGAATTACAAACTAGTTGATAGTTGAAACTTATTCAGGGCTTTGGTACCATGTTAGGAAAGGTAAAGGCATTCCAACCCTAGAATCCAAAGTGTTAGAAACAAAACATCACAAAGGAAGCTATAGATATGAAATGAAAAAATAAGGTAGATCATATATATTTAGAAATGAAGTAAATCAGAGCATGCTAGTACAAATGAAATCACTTGCATGTATAGGTAATGAGAAATACTAAACTAACTAAACTAGCCAATGTGGGATAAATCCTCACATAGGACAAACTCACTATAAGATGAAAAGGCTATCTAAGACACTAGAAAACATGATAAATACACATGAAATACATAATCTAATAATTTCATCAATGATAAGTTGGATTCAAATTTAAATGTTTTATTTTTTTGACACTAAAAATTTAGGTCATGGTTGTAGATGGGGTATTTTTAATTTTTCAAGAAAATGCCTTGTCTTAAACTCACTATTGGGGACTACATATTATAAAGCCCAATTTTTTCCATTCCCAAGGAGGGAGCTGATATCATATTGGGATTCTAATGTCTCATGAATTATGGATGATTAATATGAAATTATATTATTTTTTCATGCATTTTCATTTGGAAGGGAAGATGGTTGAGTTGAGAGGGTTACACATACTCACTACAAATGGCAAGTTATCATCAAATACAAATGATTTGAAAAAAGGGATTGGTGCGGCCTAAAGAAAAATTATTTCTAGTGGAATGAATGCATAAATACCACCAAATTTCTAAGAGAGGATGGAAAAGTATTTAGTTTTTGTAGAGGATAGGCCAACATAGAGGTCACATAAGAGATAATTTTTTTCTAAAAAGTCTCCATTTAGGACATTTTTTTATTACCAACAACCATGTATCACCTCTTCCTTGATGGTAAGACCAAAAAATTGATAAATTAAGGTATACAATCAAAATCAATAAGTGTTTCCTCAGTAAAAAATAAAAATACACATTGCATTTCATGTTTCTAAAATTTTCCAAAATATTCTCATCCTAATAGAGTTATCAAAGATTAATGAATAAAAATGAATCATATTGAAAACAAAATATATTATCCATAATTTATTCAATAGGATGTATATTAGGTATAACATTGAGTATATTATCAAGTGGAAGAACCTACAAACAGAAGATGTGACATGGGAGAATTAATAATTCATATTAAAGGATTCAGTAATCATCAACATTTAGGACAACACTTATTTGAAGGGGGAATTGCTATGCTATTAGCTTATAACATGTATTTCGATATATGTTTCTAATTTATGTCGATCTTAACTTTTAATAAGTCATATGATCATTTTTTAAATTATTATTGGTGGTAGGGTCAACTTAGGGTATTTACATAACATAATTAGGGTATATATAGGAGGTAAAGGTTAGTATTTCATTATCATATTCTGAATTCTATTCTTATTGTAAGGTTGTGGAGTTTTATCCCTTAAATTAGTTTAATCATAATATTCATTATTATGATCTTACTTGAATCCTATTAATATCTATTGTTATGATTTTACTTTAACAATGTATTAATTTCATTACCCATACATCTTATTTAGATTTTATGAACTCACTTGCAACTATCTAGTTATTTGCATCACCATCCTTACACGTTTGGATAGATTCATCAACAATTATTGTATTTTTATTATCATAATTACCTATATAGAATTTATAAACCTCTTTAAGAGGGTTCAAGTATAACTTCTTTTGAGGGTTATTCAAATATTTTATTTCTTCAATAGTATAAAAATGATCCTGAGACCATTCAAAAATCAATGTTAATCATTTATATAAACCCTTAATCAACTCATCAATTTATATATTAATGGTTGGTTTTGACATCATAATGTAGATGCACAAATATTGATTTATATGTTAAAATAGTCTTCTATACTTGATACATATATCTTAGGGCTCTACCATTTAGGTTTGATCTTCCTCATAGCCAAAATTATTATACTCACCACCTCATTGGGTTTAATTACTTAGCTATTAATCAAACCCTAATTATTATAATTATCTATATCATATGTAACCATAGAATGCATAGAAGATTATATATATCCTTTATAGTCAATTACAAAACCTCAATAACTTTCCTTCATCTTGGACAATTGAGTTCAAAGTAGGATAATAGTGTAAATACTAATGTCCTTGATCCAATGAAAGTATACCTTAAAAAATATCAAAATTTTAAATATTTCAAAGTGTATGGGTCAGCCTAATAATGTCATTAACCCTTTTATGATGATTATTTCAAAATGGATAATATAAATACAAGTCAAAGACAATTCATTTGGATATCTAGTAATAATTTAGAAATTACCAAGAAATCACACATTTATGTTCAATCAATAAATTGAAAAGGTAATATAGTATACCCTATTAATCCTTATTAACATATCAATCATAGAAAAAGTCGTAATACAAGCCTAAAACACTCAAAAGATAGTCCATGAGCCATATTTGTCAAGTTACAATCTAGATCACTACATGCATTATCATATAGTATATTTCACCATTGTGCACATAATTTCCCACACATAAGGGAGATATACATAAGTTGGAGGCCATCCTTGGAGTATTGAATATGTAGGAAACACTAATTGATAGAGGGTCCTTGATGTTAACTCAACATCATGAGCCCATTAACCCATTTTTAGTAAGGTAAACTAACCTAAGGTGGAGAGTTAGGGTTTGATCTATAAATAGTCCATAAAAACCTCTGCATGAGATCCAAATACATTAGATGAAAGGTGAAAACAACCTAAAAATACCTAGGTGGTCACATCTTGATATAACAAATATTTTGTGCATAACAATTGCATCAAGATTTAGATAGTAGTATCAATGCAAGTGTCCATAGGGAGACACAAGTGTCTAGACAAACAAAAAAATATTTCTAGAATATGATGATTGGTACCTAAACTTTAAATAACTTCAACACTTGTACATCTCAAATCTATCTGTACATCATTACATAAGATAATATTATTTCTTCTTCATGATTGTGCAATCAAAATACTATTTAGCATTATACTTTATAAATTTAGTATTTTTGTAAATCAACACTAAAATATAATATTATAAATTTAATTATTTAATTAGATTATTAAACATTTAGTGAACATGACCTATGTGTCTTTCCATGAAAATCCTAGCTTGCTCTAGGGATTTTAAACCTTATAGGGTTTTAGCTTGTGATTTATTTTTAGATATGAATTTTTACCCTAGGGTTTTACCCTCATCTTGTAAGGTAAGTTTCATGTTCTGACACTTACAATTTATTCTTATTTTATTGGTATATTTTATATTCCTAATGATCCATTTTAAAATTAATGATAGGTTTCTTATACTTAGGTTGGTATCCTAAAAATTATATATTTGTTTGCATAAATTATGTACGAATTTTTTAATTTTTACAATTTACTATTTTTAGTAATTATTAACAAACAAGGTGAATGGTGCACCTTTTTTTAATTAATTTTTGGGTTTTTTCAAAATTAATATTTTATTTAAAAACCTCTCTTATATGTCTAAATTTCAATCCTAATTTATTTACATTTTTTATTTCATATTGGGAATATTCTAGGGTTTTGCTTGTGAAACATTCCATATTGTTTAGCTTATTTATAATTCATAACATCTTAGTTTTCAAATTCCTCAGAGATTTTTCATGTTTCTATTGATATAATAAGAAACCCTTTTTTGTAAAAATTATGTACCGAATTTTCAAAAATTTCAATTCAATATTTTTAGTACATCTTAAAATAGAATGTGCAAGGAATACCTTTTTCCCCCTATTTTTTAAAGTTTTGATTATTGCATATTTTTATTGAAACACCTTTCTCATATTTTGAAAAAATCCTTCCAATCTCTTTAAATTTATTCAATATTATTTTGAAAAATATTACTAAGTTTTACTTGAGGGTTTTAACTTTCTAGGGTTTGAAATTGTTGCATTTATTTTTTCTAGATTTGATTTTTGTGTGGGCATAGTATAGGTGATGTTTTTTCTCCTTGTTTCCCTAGCCTTTGTGATCTTTATTTTGGGTGTCTTTGAAACTTTAAAAATGGATAAAAAGGAACCTCTTCCTCCTCCTAACCCTAAGGAGGGTAACAACTACCATTCCTCTAACTAGTCCATGTTATCAATCTTCCAAAGGGTAAAGTGGTTGATCCTATGATTTAAAATGAAGGTAATTAATACATACTTTTGAAAACCCCTCCACTTCTATCATATAATTTAAATGATATGTTTATTAAAATTCAATTTGAAGTACCTAAGGTTTGTGATTATGAAGCCTTACAAGATCAAATCATCACCATGATCAAATTAATACACAAGATAAAAAAGTAAAATCAATATTTTAGTTCAAGAATTACTTCATTAGAAAATCAAATTACATACCTACAGAATCCAAAATATGCTAGTGTTAATCATGTGTTTGCATCTTCATCTATAAATATTATACCCAACAAGCTTTCATATACAATGAAAATCTTCAACATAATACATCTAAAATAAGTGATTCAAAAAGTGAACAAAGGGACACTAAGAGTCCAAGTGAGATTCTAAAGGAAATGTTTTGAAACAAAGTGATTGAACTATGTCATCTACATCCTATACATAGATCAAAATACTATTGTGCATATCATAGAATACATGGAAATCATACATATTATTATTTTTCCTTGAAGAACAAAATGCAAAAGATAAATAATAGTAGTGATCATATCATTGGTACATCAATCAATAAAACCACTTAAATTATGAGTAATTCTCCTAAAACACAAGTGTGAAAAGAACAAGTATGGGTACCAAAAGATAATTTAGAGTAAAAACACTTGAAAATGCAATAATTAGAGAAAAAAAAGATTGAAAAGGAAATTTTTAAAAAAGATCAAGAACAAAAGTTGAAAAATCAAACTTAAGATAAGCAAACAAACATTCTAATTAGAGGGTTTCTAAAAAATTAATTATCAAATAAAGACATGCATACACAATCAAATGATACAAATATGGTATCTATATATACAAACATAATATCTATTTCATTCATAGAGGATCAAAAATTTAAAGGCAATACGAAAAAGTCTATACTTTCACCCTTAAATAAAGATGTCAAAACATAAATTACATATTTTCCTATTGTTAAAGTAAAGATACATGACTTATATAGTACATAATGAGATACACATTTTTGATAATGATGAACAAACTCAATAAAATAAAAATTTCACAAAGGAAAATCCAATCTATAATTTCATGGGTTAAAAAACAACCTAAGAAGTTAACTCTCTACTATAACATGGATTACAGTAATTGGTATAATCCTAATAATATAAAATATTGATATGATCTAGATGATATTTATTACAAAACATATGAATATGACAAAAAAAAATAATAAAATCAAATATTCTAAAAATAAAAAAAACATTCAAATAATTTAAAAAATACAAAAAATATTTAAATGTATGTTTACTAACTTTTTCATATGTTGTTAATTTATGTTATTAGATGTAATATCATTTATATATACACATGTTTCATAGGTAATTTAATATGATACATTCATACATTAGAATCATGATATCTCAAGAGTGCAAATGTTGAAATTTCCCTCTTATAGTATGATACACTACATTGGGGGCATATTACTTCTATATGATCACAATTGACACATGTTCTATTATTTTATGATAATTTTACATTATATTACAAGGATTATATTTCTTAAAAATGACTATACTCATGTTTTTATCTTACATATTGTATTTTATATGCTATTATACATGACATTTTGATAACACATGTATGCAGGGACTAGTGTGACAAGATTATGCTAGTTTTTCATATCTCATTATTATATTCATTTACATTGGCTTAATTGAGTTTAATTATTGTTTACTTATTTATATTTATTATGGAGCATATAAATATTTTATTTTATTGTTGGTCATAATGAAATAATTTTTACTTGTTTATTTAGGGTGTAGACATTTGCATATGTCTTCCACTTGAGTTTAAGGGATTTGAACATGCCACTAGTTTTTGGACTTCTTGGACCCCTCTTTGTATGACACTCTTGTGTGTGTGATTGATTTTTTTGTTGATCTTATTATATTTTATACATTTACATGATTATTATCATGTATCTTAGGGATTGTTATGTATGAATAATGTACTTTTCATTGATATATCTACTTCAACATCACACTACCATATGCTTCTTTACTACATGATTAATATAGATACAACATAGTTGTCTTATCCTTTTAAGATAAGGTGATTTCCACTTTTACAATCCCATTAACTCAAAAGTGGGGAATGTCATAGAAGACATGAATCCATATATATACAATTGACCAAATGAGTAGAATTTGATTCAATTTACAAAGTTTACATAATTTAGATATACATTTGGGATAAAATTATATGTATTAGGCATAGATTTGGGACAAAGTTTTAAGATTTGTGATATATATTATACACATGTTATAGATCATAGATTATTTTTTTTATAGATACTTAAACTTGATAAATATTTGAGGTGTACATGCACCAAATTATAGATAAACTTTTAAATTATAGACACATTTATGTATCAACCTTACCAAGATGCACCATTTGGAATTTTATATATTGTAATAGTTGGATCTTGTTGATTAGTGTAATCAAGATTTTGTGCCCTATATGGACTTGTCACTATGATTTTGTTATTTTAGGCCGATATGCTTGCACCATTTAAATCAAGTGAGATTGGCTAAATTAGATGGATTGATTTACACTTGAGTTTTATGATTGAGATTATATGCTCTCAATGGACTTGGTAAAATTTATCCTTATACCAAATTATGGGCATGATCACCCTCTTACTCCCCTGTTCACATCTCCAAGATTAATTTATGAACCTCTCTCTATTGATTCAAATACAAAGCATCTTTACCTAGACAAACTACCAAGGGAAAACATGGTTTCATTAACACATAGGTGTACTCCTTCCTTGATCCCTTTCTTTCAAGTAATTTTAAATTATTAAATTTCATATTAAATGAACTAATTACACCTATAAATTTATCTTGGTTATAGGACATTTACATAGATTAAATTCAAGTGGGATCAATAAAATGCATGTTGTGTTCTATATACCATGGTACACTTTATTTATTTTAACCTAGTAATTTCATCCTTATACATTACTATATTAAGGGGGGATTTAGTTGATTAAATATATATTTATATGTTAAACTAGTCATGTATATTAGATAAATATATCTCAGGGCTCTACCCTTCAATTTGATCTTACTCATAGCCAAAAGTCTTGCACTCACCACCTCACTAGATCTAATTAATTAATTCTTAGTCCAACCATGATTATTATAATTATCTAGATCACCTATGACTAGAGAATGCATAAAATATTATTTATATCCTTCATAGTTAGTTATAGAACCTCAACAACTTTCATTCATCTTGGATGGTTGTGTTTAGGGTAGGATATTAACATTGACACGTATCCCTGACCCAACACAAGTATCCATACCTTACAAACACTCAAATTTCAAAACCTTTAAAAGTGTATGGGTTAGACTAATATTGTAATTAACCTTTTTGAGGATTATTTCAAAAGGATTCATATAAATACAAGTCAAAACCAAATAATTTGGACATCTAGCAATAATCTAGCATTACCATGAAATCACACATTGAAACTCAATCAATCAATTTCATAACTAAGATATTATACCATATTAATCCCTATTTGCATATCAAGAATAGGATCAATCATACTACAAGTTTAAAGCACTCAAAAGATAACCCATATGCCATATTTGTCAAGTTTCAAGCTAAATCACTACATGCATTATCATATAGTATATTGCACCTTTGTGCACACACATTACCACACATATGGGAAAAATACATAAGTATAAGGCCCTCATTGGAGTATAAGATATGTAGGTATCACTCATTGATAGAGGGGTCTTTGAGTTTATTTGGACACTGTGAGCCCACTAACCCATTTTTAGCAAGGTAACCTAACTTAAAGAGGAGATATATGATTTGAGATAAAAAGAATCATTTATAGCCTATGCACAATATCTAGATACATTATACAAAAGGAAAAATAAAACCTAGAAAGACCTAGGTGGTTGCATCTTGATACAATGAATATTATGCAAAGATAGTTACATTGGGATTTAGATAGTATCATTGATGCAAGTGTCCATAGGGTGATATACATGTCCAAGTAGCTAGACATAATACTTACAAAAATTGATGACTGGGTTTTGAAATGTAGACAACTTATTTCCACATTTATACATCTCAAATTTGTTTGTGCATCATTTCATGAGTGAAGTATCATTTATTCTTCATGATTGTCCAATCAAAATATAGTTTAGGATTATACTTTCTATATTTAATATTTTAATAATTTAACATTGAAATATAATATCATAAACTAAATTATATAATTTTTCTACTTTGAGGAATAGGTTATCTCAATCTTTACTATCCTATTCCTTCCAACCCTTAATTTCAAAAAAAGATAAACACATAGATTAGATGGGCATATAAAAAATAGAAATACATTTATGGATAAATTTTACTACTCTAGGCCTCTTATAGATCAAAATATTCTTAATAACAGTTTATACTCATGAACAATAAGAAATCCTTTCATGTCTAAGGATACAATTTTTTTATTAAAATTCTCATTTTTTTTACATAGCAAAACATAAATTTTATAATTGAGAGTTTTTCTATAATATTTTTTTCAACCATATTAAAATATTATAAATAAAAATATGTTATACTTATGAAATTATTATAGGGTGTCAAAAATCTAAATTATTTGTTCCTGTATCATAATTGATCTCCAAGTCTATTTTTTTGACTTTGAAGTTTCCATATATTGAAAAATATCAGTCTCATCTTCAACTAAAACCATTTAATCTTGTATATTTTTAGTGTTTTATTCATCATCCCACAATAATTCTTCACAACTCAAATTTATATACATTTATAAATATATATAAATGGTTTAAATTATTCAAAGCATCATTTCATGGTCAAGCACTTGCTTTATTATGTGAGCCATTTTTTTGTCCTCTGATGATCGATAACCCACTTACCACTAGAGGCCATAAACTGGCCTCCATGGTTAAACATCTACTTGACCATTTGAGATAGAAAATTAGTGTCTCACTATTAAATACATATTTTGATTTTGATTTTATAAAAATAAAATCATATAAGTTTTTTTTAATAAAAAATGAATTGAAACTTATGTTTCATAGTTTTTATTTGATTTATCTTTGTTAGAGAAAAATAATACTATATAATTTTGTTTTAGATTTAATTTTAATAATTCATGTTATTTGATATTTAGATTATACTAATGATGAATTTGAAACTAAAATTATTTTATTGTAATAAATTTTAATTATTTTATAAATATGAATATTAAAACATTTAGATTATATAAATCTCCTCTATGGAAGAAGTGATATCAATATCTTTTATGCAATATATAAATTTTTAAAGAAAAAAAATGTTTAAAAAAATATTAAAAATCAATCATTTAAAAAATAAATTACAAGTTGTATAAATCAAATATTTATATAAATAACTAGAAGTATTTAATTTATGAAGTTAAACAAGTTATTTTATTTTTATTCAAAAAGTTAATTCAAATAAAAATAAACTATTATATACAACAATCACAAATTTTTACTTATATCATCTAATATGCACTTGATAATATAAGTATAATTCACAAATATTGTAAATGTTTGTTGATTTTTTCTTGAACTATAAATTCACATATATTTTTTCAATAATAAAAAATATGATTTTTAAAAATATTTTATTCAATAAATGTAAACAATAAAAAAACATTTATTTGTTGTTTTAATTACTTATAATACTAGAGGAGAACTAATCTATTTGAATCATGTAATTAGTGAATAAAAAATAATAATATATTATATAAAACTGATATTTCATTAATATTTGAAATTTTTTTTTTTTTCAAAACCCACAAAAATAAAAAACATAATATTACATTTTTTATCACTACCAAAATGTTCACTTTGTGAACTTTGCTACTTTGATTTATGCTCTGGTTGATACTCCCCACCATTATATATATATATATATATATATATATATATATATATATATATATATATATATATATATATATATATATATATATATATATATATATATATATATATATATACATATACATACATATAATTAGTTTTGAAATGTAAATAGAATCATGTTTGATTATGATCTCATTGATATTAAATATAATATTATAAAGATACAATATTTAATTCTAAATTATACCATGATCAACATAAAATAGTCAATCCAAAGGTTATATGAAATAAAAACATGACATCTACAAACATATTAGATGTTATATTAATCAATTATATATTATTAATATAAATAAGTGAAAATAAAAATAATATAGTACAAATGAAAAATATACCTAAATCTAATAAGTATATTTCCATTTATAAGCTTCCTTCTCCAATGCCTTGATTATAGAGTTTTATTTTTTTATTTAATTTCATCATGTAATTTGATTAATCCTTAATATCAATGATGTATGCTAGTTTATAATTAAGCTTAATCCACACCTTCTCAATGTTTCTATAGCATATATGCCAAAAAATTATGAATCATTATTTTTTGAGATGACATTATATTTATCTTTAATAAAATAATAAAAAATATCACTCAAGCCATACATGAAAGGGTACCCATGTATCTTCATATTTATTAAGTGATATGTAACATTTAAAAAAAAAAATCTTATTTGGTCAGAGTTTTTGTTTTGAGAAAAGTATTTGATATGATATTTCCTCTCTTCTTTGGAAATCATTCCTAAAATATTAAATGTGAATCATTATAATAAATTCATATGAACATGTGACTAGACCAAAGTGTATGCCCCCATTTTTTATTTCATTCTTATAAATTTCATCATGTTTTACTCTTTTTAATGCATTATCAATTGTTATAAAATATTTTGGCTTGTGAATTGTAAGAATAAAAAATTTACATGTTATTTTCTTGTTATTTTTTTATATAGGAGGATCATTATATTTTAAAATGTAAGAGAAAATTTTCACCACCTCATTAAACTAGGGACTGATGTGAGCACAAACCACTAGGAGCTCAAGTTTCATACAACCTTTATAAAGCTGGTGCCTAGGTTTCATACCTCCTTCGTATAGCTGATGAATACTTAGAAACATTGGTTAGACTACTCTGGCAGTATACAAGAACTCTGATTAGGATTAATCCCAATACAAGAAGATAAACTAATGGGGATTGAACCTAGGACCTCATCTTGGTAAATTCCCAAACTTTACCAACTAGCCTAAACCCCATTAACAAAAAGAAAAAAAAACATACATGTTACACAACTATCAGTTAAATGCTGGACATAGTTGGTGAGATATTCATTTTATGAAGTCACTCATCAAATTAGTAACATTAATGATAATCAAGTTTTACCTTTTTTCTATTTTAAACATTTTTCAAAATATTTTTTCCATAATGAACATGAGAAAATTTTCCATAGTACCACCTCCATAATACCCACATTTATACACCTGCATCATACCTACCAAGAATTAGTTCATTTTATTTAGAAAGGAACTTCATTTTGGCCTTTACATATTAGGGTTTTTTGAAGAAACACACAATTTCAAACACTTCCTAAGAAATCACATACTATTCCATAATTTTTTCTTGAGATAACATTTTTTCATTAAAGTGTTCATCACATCACCATTTGTAATTATCTATGATAGCTTTTACTATTGTAATACTCCTCTATGCTCATTTTTCTTGTGTCTTTAGAAAATAAATGAACCTTATCTTTAAATTAAATTTATCATGATCCTCCAATATTTGTAGAGTTCTAAATAAATTTTATATTAATAATTTTTTTCCCTTTTTTGAGATTTAAAAATGATCTAAACTCAAAATTTGTAACAAAATTATCAAGTTTTTGCCAAATGTATTCTTGTATTCATAAAAATTATTTTTATTTATTCAACTTTTTTTTGGGTTAATCATTAGCTTGGTACATAATGCTTTGATTTTTTCATCATCATGTCATACATGTGCTTCAATTATAGGTTTGGAAATGTTCACTTAAACTATATATTGCATTGTTGAACATATTGTATCAAATAAAGATGATGCATGATATTTTAATTAAAAATATTATACATTATTATAATATTAAATATTATACTTCATAAATATTAGTTTATATTGAACTGTACATTCTTTACTCTAAAATTTTCGTAACCTTGTTATAAGTATCATTCTATTTCTCATGAAGAATTTGGTAACCAAGAAATTACTCATCCATAATTTAATACCTTATATATTATACAGTTCATTCTATCATCTATTTCAATTTTTTTACTTTTGTCCCATATTAATTTTCCATCCTCAATAAGTACCATATTAATTTTCCATCCTCAATAAGTACCATATTCCCTTCTATGTCTAGTACATATAATAATGAGATCATAATGTATCTCTCAAAGATAAATTTTGATTAATAATGAAATAATCCATCATAGACCTTATTGAATTATAGTTAACAAGGTGAATAATTATTGTAGGAGGTTCTATTTCAAAAATTTCAGCATTTATCTTAAATATTCTAAAAGACCATTTTATGAAACATGTCATATTATTGAATTATCTTGTCACCTTTTTTTATATGTTCCAACATTTTTACCTCTTTTATTATTTTTTATTTTTATAAGATAATTAATATTAATTTTAAAATGTTGATATCTTCTAAAATAGGTCTTATTTGAGTTATCATAAACTTTATAATTTTTCATTATTTACAATCATTTATAACTTGTAAAATAATTTCAATGATTTTATTCATTTAATTTTTAATTTTTAAGACACTTAATGTTAATTTCAAAACATTGATATCTTCTAGAATATGTTTATTTTTAATTATTTAATTTTTTTTCTAACTTATTAAACATATTCATGAGAAGATAATAGAATCGGTTTGATAATCAGACTCATGTCTTTCCTATATATCTATTATATAAAATAGTTCAAGTTATATAATATAATTATTCCATTAGTTTCTAAACCTATCCAATATTATAGCCTAGATCTATATCAATACTATAGCCTAGATATATATCATGAGCATGATGGATGGATCCCTAGTCTTGATGTGTCCATCATGTTTTTACTCAAGCTTCTCTTATATTTTTTAATGAGAAAACATGTAATTGTGTAATTTCCAACTCTATTTGAAATATTATTTTATTTGGAAGATGCCTTGCTATGCATGATGTCAAAATACCAATGAAAATTTATTCATTTGTTTTAATGAATACATTTAAATAAGTGTCATTGTGAACATTATCCCAATTTTCTAACTTCTACAAACCATTATTTTCCATTGCAATTATCTTGTTTAAATACATGATTTCATTTATTCAAGATGTATGTATGGCTTGAGAGGTAAATTGATTTCAAGTGCCATAATTTTTTTGGCAAGTCTTGATTTTTTCTTTGGAGAAAATTTTAAGGTTTTTTTCTACAACAGTTCACTCTTAACATTATATATATATATATATATATATATATATATATATATTATTCAAAATGAATAGAGGAAAAATGTCTAAAAACCTAAAGATTATTTTATATTGAAGTAATCCCCAAAGTTCCTTTGAGAATTTTACATGAGTTTGTAAATACTTCATCCACATAATATATAAGATAGTAGTATTTAAAATATGGGATAAGTAGTTTACATTTCCTACATATAATTTCATTAGAGTCAAGGTTTATGTAGTTCATATCTTTCATTAATCCTTTAAAATAGATTTGTGACCTCTTATTAATAATTATATTTTCTTAACCCTAAATTTCCTATCAAAACTTTAAGAGTTTATAAATAATTCACCCACATAATATATAATAATAGTATTTAAAACCTAGGCTCATCAGTCTGATTTCCATATATTTTCTCAATATAATTAGGGTTTATATAGTTATTATTATTTATTGATCATTTAAGAAAGAAACACGACACACTTGACCATTTGAGGCCAAAACCTGACCTATCATGGTCAAGCCCCTATATGCAAATGGAAATGAAAATGATCTATTAATCAATCCTAGCTCAGAGAAGATAAATCCTACCTACACTTTTGATTATTGATGCATTATATATTCAAGGTCATGATCAATATGGATGTACTAAACCTTTCCAAGGGATCTCTTATCACAATAATATCACTAAGGAGGGTTTCAAAGGCTCAAGTCAAGAAAAACTATATAATAACCCTAACTAGGTCCTATATTTTCATATTCACTAAGTATAAATGACAAAAGAAAATTAAAGTATAATCTAGTGTTCACCAAAGATTGTGGCATAAAGTGGGGGTAATAAACATAAAAATTAAACATGCATAGAATATATATATACTCATGTTATTGTATATGAAATCCTAATACATGGGAGAGAAGTAAAAATGCAAATCTATCTACTCTTACAAAAGAGGGAAAAAGTTAGGAATACTTATGTTTGAAGATGAACCCATCAAGCCTCAATCTATCCCTTGTATAAGGTATTTTGCAATAGGTTGTTATAGTATATAAGGATACCAAGGATAAGTCAAATCTAGTTTACACAACCTATCTATGCATCTAAAATACTTCTCCATAAAATAAAATCTGTATCTCCAAAAAAAATATGGAAACCCTAAGCTATGTTCAAGTAGAATGGTGGATAAATCGATGTGCAACAAAATAAATATTATTCTTCTCTTCATGAATAAATGATGAAATGAATGTGTATATATAGTTGAATATAACCTTAAACCTTTATAAAAGTTTAGCTTATAAGGCCATCCCAATTGACTAAGTATCATTATTGATAAAATCAAATTAGGTCTTGGTCTAAGTCAACCACTAGCTAACCTAAACCCTAAAAGAGTTTTATTAATTAGAGTACAAGGTCTATGAATTTGATAGTGTAACATAAATTTTTAGAAAATGATTTAGGCTTAGGGAAGGGCTAATAAAGGTGGAAAATGACTAGGGGAGGGTGAAAAGAGGAGGCAAAGCTTAAGGAAGTGTTTTTAGGAGATGGCTATATAGATAATAAGTGGTAGTATAGGGAAAATAATCCTATGAAGCACCAATGTTCTGCCCACCCCTTTCTTGGTGTACCCTTTAAGGCATGTAATCAGAGAGATTGAGACTTTATGGGTTCTTGAAAGAGAGAAAGCATTAGTAATTGAAAAAAGTTTGAAAATATTATGTGTATACATATGCCCCAGTCAAAGCTCATCACATGTCATGTAGGTGCAATAGGGAATGTTGATTCAAGAAAATAACATAGTAACGCACAATTTTAAAGTTAAATAAGTTGTAGTAAGGAGAAAATAATATAAATTTAAGGATAAAATTTAAAAACACACACCTTTACTTACCTTAGTGATGTAGATAATAAATGAGGTGCAAGAAATGTGACGGTGTCTAATTTAGGGAACATTAGGTGACCCTGTATAAGTGAGAAAAAAGAGCAAAAAAATCAAAAGTTTTTTAAAATATACATGTAACATGTGAAAATATTCTCTACAATGTCAGGATTCTAAAACATTTTATAGTTTGGAAAAGGATCTAGTAGAAACAAAGATATCATTAAAAGATGAAATTTGGTGGTAAATATTTTAAAGGTAAATAATTTTGAAATATTGAATATAAATAGGTTGAAATATAATTAATTTTTTATTTTTACTATTCTGAGAAAATAAAGGTCTGAAATACCAAGTTTGAAACTAGATAGCCATCATGATGAGGAGACAAGAACTGAGATGGGGAGGATGCATAATGGTCATAGCGAGTGCAACATAGGTTAACAATTGTGAATTTAATTTTTTAGTATTTTTATTTGAAATTGAACTAAATATAGAAAACTAGTTTGTAGGAAAATTTGAGACACTATAATGAACCCTAGGAATGTTTTAGGTAAACTAGGGGTATAATGGGATACTAGATAGGAATAATTTAGATAAATAAATGCCTAAGGCATTTATGGTAAATGGTCAAAAAGTCATGGCTAATAAGGAACAGAGTCAACCTAGTTGACTTATTCTGTAAAGTGAGCTGAAAATAGAAGGCTGACTACGTAGCAGTGGGCTAGTTTAGTATTCTAAGGGGTGGTCAACTACATAGCAGTGGGATGACTTAGTTTAGAAGGAATATATAATCAACTGCATTCTAGAAGGATGACTTAGTTGGTAGAAGAGGGCTGATATAGTCTAAAAAATGGGCCTGATTATGTATCACAAGGTTGATTTAGTATACTAAAACTAAAATATGGATGATTTAGTATAAAATATGCCAATCTAGTTAAAAAATGATATATGTCAACTTAGTATCAAAAAGAAGGAATATGGCTAATTTAGTATTAAATGGGATGATTCTATAGGAAAATTAAGAACATAAGAAACTAAATCAAATTTGTTAGTGCCAAAAATTGCACTAAATTAATTAGGCCCTTGTTAAGTAAAAATGTCTAAGTCCATCCTGAATCAAGTATTAGTGTCTATGTCCCTATCCCAATTTTTATCTTCTAGTGTTTACTCCAAGGTCAAGTTCATATTAAATTAGCTAATTCTTAGTTTGGTCTTTACTTGGCATATGTGTCTTTCCCTTAGACTTTTTTGGGTTTTTTATGTGAACACTTTGCCTGACAAAAATAGGTCTTTGGGATTTTTATCTCAAACAAAAAGTCTAAATACTTATTTCCATTGGGCAAATTATCCATTACAAAAAAACCTGAAGGAATTGTGGAGTTTCAAAAAAGGTGCAAAGTTTTATGTTATTTTGGCCAAAATGTTTGTAAAAAAAATCTAAAGGAATTTTGTTGGACATTTTGTTTACAATAATTTTTTTGAAGGTTTATTTCCTTTAGGCATTTTGTTGTAGATAAAATGTCTGAAAGAATTAAATTATGTTAGGAAGAAGTAAAGTCCTTATTTGTTTTGGAATTTTTATTTGTGGTAAAAAGTTTGAAGGGCACTTTCCCTTCAAACATTTTTCCCACATAAAAAACTTGAAAAAAGTCCTTTCCTTTGGAAAAAATGTCAAGTCCAATTTCCTCAGGGAAATTATTTCAAAAAAAAGATCTGAAACTATTGTCCCAATGAAGACAAAATGCTAAAGGCTCAATTTTTGTGGGAGAAGTGCAAGGGTTAATTTATTCAAGGAAATTGTTTTAGACAAAATGTTAAAAATAATTGTCTTGATAAACAAAGAAACCAGGAGTAGAATTGTTGAGAGTAAAAATCCCACAACAATTCTCATAGCACAAAAGGCCTATAATAATTTTGCTAAAGATAGGAATGCTAAAGATAAAAAATGCAATCAGTAAAGTCCAAAACAAAAGGCCTAGAGAAGGAATGATGAAGACAAAGTCCTCAAATAAATTTTCTCAAATTATAGGTATGACAGTCTCATGGACATTTTTGATAGGCATGTAGACATTAATCTTAAGGCACACCAACTAGTCATTGGGATTCAAATGTTCTGAGATGGTTGTGTGAGCATCAAATTTAGCCCTATGTAATAGTTATTTGTTTTCAAATAAAAGCATGAGGTGCCATAATGTGATGTGATGTTTCTCAAATTAGTAAAGACTAAAAAAAAGGTACACAAGAATCCTATAAGGATATCAAGTGGCACATCCTCGAGGCCAAGAGTAGATAGTGTCCAATGATGCTCTATCTCATGAATTGAAATTTGATGATGCATGTTTGATTAGGAAAAAGGATAAAACAACATGAGGGCATAGTTGAAAAGTCAATACATGGTCATAGGCTAAATATCAAACATATTCCCAAATATCGATGGTATACATTGAAGTGTATACAACCCAATCTAAGGCACATATTAAGTCCATAATTTTTAACAAACCTAGGAATGAACATGGGAATAACTTGGAAAGAGCATGTGAACCTAATAGGGTTGATAGACCAAGATGTAGAGAGCTCACAGAGTTATCGAGTGGCACCATTTTGGTACAAGACTTAAGATAACCAATGGTGTTCGATCCTTTAGATCAATATCAATAGCACATGCTTGCTCAGGTGAGTAGATCTAATGGTGCAAGATAAGATGGACTTTTTAAAGGGCTCAAAACCAATAATAAAGTGACACATGCCCATATTAGGGCTAATGAAGTGACCTAGTTAGTTTTAAGCCTTGCAAGTACCTAGTTGAATCTGATGTGGTGTGTCATATGTCAATATCTAATGAGATTTAGATTTAAATCTAAAATAAATGGTTCCATTCATGAACCAATAAAAATTTTAAGCACAGAGAGGGGTATTTGGGTAATTACAAAATCCTATCTCCAAATAGCCATGGATCTTTTTTGTTTTCATCACATTTGGAGATTTCCAATTATAATCATCACAAGGTAATGTGATTTCCTTGGCATGCACAAAGGGGAGGATTTATGTTCAGAAGCTTTCATGATTAGCAAGATAGCATCCCCAGATGGTTACACATGAGAACAAATTCTGTTTGGCTCCTCAACCCTCTAGTTGTGTAGGTAAGTAATCAAAAGCATCTTCAAGTGGTTGCATATGGTAACAATTTATTGTTCGGGCCTCCATCACTAATTTCTACCTTCCAGCTCATGTTCACTAGCATTTCCAATCAATAAATCAAATATCTTGTTATATAATCTTCATCATTCCCTATAGAGGTAATTAGATCCATGATTTTATTTAAAATAGATGAGGATTTTAGGTATGGCTGGGAATATTTTCTAGCTAGAAGCATCTCAGTGGATTTGAAAGGTTGCTTTAAAATTTTTCAAATTATGAACCATGATCTTAGATTTAAAATGTATAAATAGAAGGCTTGTCTTCTATTCAGGGGGTTGGTTGGCTATTGGTTGTTATTATTGGTCATTATTCTAGGAATCCATTTTCTCCAAGTCCACGTTTTGTATAAATTTTTTTGGGATCAATTGTTATGTGTAGATCTTGTCTCCCTTGATAAGGTGGTTGAAGATGCACAATGATTAGTAAGCTTTGAGATCATTTTTATGTCTCCCTTTTCAAAAGAGCAATCTCACCATGCTTGTTCCCATGGTAGCATTTTGAAGTATTGATGTGTGTAATGTTTCTTTTTAAGTTAATGAAAATGCTTGTGGTTCTTCATTATTTCCTATAGATGAAGTGAAATAATATATTTTTCATATATTGTTTTCTAGATATCTAGTTTTATTCTCATTACTGGTTATCATTTTGGGCATGGATCTAGGTTATAAAACCCTTTCTACATTTTTTTAGAATCTATTGTTGAATAAATTGTTAGGGAACCCTAGGTTTATGGAATCAATAGGGAAAGACATTTGAAAAATTAGTTTCAATGTATGTTCTAGTCTCTCAGGGATCATATTGTATTTACCATTATCTTGCATTTGAAGGTTTTTTGCATCTTTTCTAGGAAATATTGTCATGAAATACTACCAGATACCCTACTATTTATAAGCCACCAACATGCCACCCTCCATTTTGTAATTATCTAATTTGTCCTACCATATCCCACCCTAAAAATAATACACCCCTTACATACTATAAGTTTTAATTGACTTTTAAATACATAAGATCTTGTATACTTGAAAATGTGTTTACAATTTGTGCTTTAAATCCTAGTATTTTAGTCTTTTATTCAGCCCCTTTGTTGAAGGTTTTTCAAAATGAAGATTGTAGTCACAATTTCATCTATCTTTAGTAGCTTGTGTATGACTTAGAGCATTTTTGCATTTCACGTGACAACCCTTCATGGGTGAAGTGTGTAAACTTGGTTATACCCTAGTCATATCTATTCCTTATGGAAAAATACCTATGAAGGTTGAATTGTGGAGTCTCTTCATGTGATCAAGCTACCCCATAGGTCTTCTCACCTTGGTTCAGGTAGAGCCAAAAGTACCAAGGATCTGGCCATATCCTCTATAGGTGCCTCTCAATAATTTTCTACATCTAGTCCAGTCTTTATGCCAAACCCTTCCCAAGATATAATGACATACTAGTAGGGTTTTCACCCTTGTTAAGTAAAAATGTTCAAGTCTATCTCAATTTAAGTATTAGTGTCTAAGTCCCTAGCCCAAATTTTGTCTTCTAGTGTTCACTCCAAGGTCAAGCTCATGTTAAATTAGCTAAGTCTTAATTTGGTCTTTACTTGGTGTATGTGTCTTTCCCTTAGACTTTTTTCAAGATTTTGCACGAATACTTTTCCTGATGAAAATAGGTCTTCAAACTTTTTATCTTAGAAAAAATTCTAAGGAATCATTTCCATTGAGCAAATTATAAATGATAAAAATCCTGAAAAAATTATGGAGTTTTGAAAAAGGTGCAAAGTCTTGTGTTGTTTCGACCAAAATTTTTGTACTAAAAATATGAAATAATTCCATTGAACATTTTATCCACAACAAAAAGTATGAAGGTCTATTTCATTTAGGCATTTTTCCATAGATAAAATGTCCAAAATAATTGCATTATATCAATATATGAAGTCATTATTTATTTTGGAAATTTTGTTCATGGTAAAATTTTTGAAGGGAACTTTCCCTTCAAGCATTTTGCCCACACAAAAATCTTGAAAAAAGTCCTTTCCTTTGGAACAAATGTCAAGTCCAATTTCTTTAGGGAAATTATTTTAGACAAAATGTTTGAAATAATTATCCCAATGAGGATAAAATACTGAAGACTCAATCTTTTTGAGAAAATTGCAAGGGTTAATTTATTTAGAGAAATTATTTTGGATGAAATGTTTGAAATAATTTTCCCCATAAACAGAGGGCCTAGGAGCAGAAGTGTCAAGATCAAAAAGCCCACAAGAATTCTTGTAGAAAAAAAGGCCCATAATAATTTTGCCAAAGATAGGAATGTTGAAGACAAAAGGATCGATGAATAAAGTCCAAAATAAAAGGCCCAGAGTAGGAATGTTGAAGACAAAGTCCTCAAAGAAATTTACCTAAATTAGAGGTATGATAGTCTCATAGACATTTTTTGACAGCCACGTAGACATCAATCTAAGGCATGACAACTAGTCATTGGGATTCAAATGTTCTAATATGGTTGTATGAGCATCAAATTTATCCCTATGAAGTAGCTGTTTGTTTTCAAATATAAACATGAGGTGCCACCACATGGTGTGATGGCACTCAAAGTAATAGAGACTACTCGTAAAGTACATAAGAAGCCCATGGGCCTACCAAGTTGCACATCCTCAAGGCTAAGTTTAGGTAGTGTCTAATGATGATTAATCTCATAGATTATAATTTTATGATGCACATTTTATTGGTAAAAAAGATCTAACATCATGAGGGCATAGTTGAAAATTCAATACATGGTCATAAGCTAAAGCTTGAGCAAGTTCTCAGAGATCAATGGTACATGTTCAAGTGTACATAATTTTATCTATAATGCATATTAAGTCAATAATTTTCAAAAAAGACTAAAATTAATGTAGGACTACCAATTGACAAGAGTACATTAGCCTGATAGAGTTGATAGAGTAGGATGTAGAGAGCCCATAGAGCTATTGAGTGGAACCATTTTGGTATAAGACTTGTAGATAACCAATGGCATTCAATCTTTTGGATCAAGATAAACATCATTCACTTAATAAGGTAAGAAAATATAATGGTGTGAGATAAGATGGAATTTTCAAAGGGATCAAAACTACTAAAAAGTGACATGTACCTAGATTAGGGCCAATGAAGTGACCTAATCAGATTTAAGCCTAATGAGTGCCTAGTTGGATCTAATGTGGTGTGACATATGTCAATATCTAGTGATATTTGGCTGAAGAGATAAAATATATAGTTCCCTTCATGAACCAATAGAAATTCAAATCACAGAGAGGGGTCTATGGGCCATTATAAAAGCCTATTTTCTAAATAGTCATGGATCTTTTATATTTTCATTACAACTGAAGCTTTCTAATTTTAATCATCACAAAGTAATAGGATTTCCTTGACAAGCACAAAGGGGAGGATTTATGTTCAAAATATTACATGTTTATTAGGTGAGCATCCTTAGATGGTTATGTATGAGGATAAATTTTGTTTGGTTCCTTAAATTATTTCTTCCTTCCATCAGTGTAGGTAAATGATCAAAATCATCTCCATGTGGTTGCATATGATAACAATTTATTATTCAAGCCTCCATCACAATTTTACACCTTCCATATCATGTTCACTAGTATTTCCAACCAATAAATCAAATAGTTTGTTGCAAAATCTTCATCATTCCTTGTAAAGGTAGTTAGAGCCATGATTTTCTTGTAAATGGATGATGATTTCTGGTGTGGCTAGGAATATTTTCTAGCTAGAAGCATCTTGGTATATTTGAAGGGTTGATTTATAATTTTAAAAATAATAACCCATAGTCCCAGATTTAAAATGTATAAATAGAAGGCTTATCTTCTATTCAGGGGGTTAGCCATTGTGTTGGTCATTGCATTGGTCTTTATTCTTCCTTAGTATATACTCTTTCATATTTTGGGATTGTTATTGTGTGCATTTTGTCTCTCTTGTTAATGTGGTTACAATTTTATAACCACTATCAAGCTCTAAGAGCATCTCTATATGTCTCCCCTATCTAACATGGAGCAAATACACCATGCTTGTCCCCATGGAAACATTTTGAAACACTAATGTGTGTAATATTTTCTTACAAAGTTAATGAAAATGCTTATGGTTCTCTATTGTTTTCTATTGATGAAGTGTCGTAATATGTTTTATAAATGTTTTTGATTGGATATCTTGTTCTCTGCTCATTACTATTGTCATCTTGGGTTTAAATCTAGATTATAAATCCCTTTCTATGTTATGTTTGGAAATATGTTGTTAAATAACTTGTTAGGGCACCGTAGATTTATGGATTCAATGGGAAAAAGCATGTGATATTCTAGTTTTAGTGTATGTTCTAGGATTTTCAAGGATCATTTGGGTATTTACATTTCATTGGCACCAATAAGTGCAAATTACTCCTGGTAGTTACATTAGCTTGCATTTAAGTTTTTTGCATCTTTGTAATAGGTTATGTCATGAATGTTGAAAGAATCCTTGCTATTTAAACACTACCACTGTACCACCTTCCTTCTCTATTTGATAACAAAATCTATCCTACCCTAAAAATAATACACCCTTTTACACATTATAAGTGTTATTTGCCTACAGATACATAAAATCTTACATACTTAGCATATGTCAACATTTTTTGTTTTAAATGACCTAACACTATAATTTTCCAATCAACCCATGTTGTTGAGAATTCTTTAGACTAAAGATTTTGGTAATTTTCATATCTATATTTAGTATCTTATATATAGCTTAGAACATTTTCTCATTTTGTGTGATAACCCTTCCCAAGTGGAGTGAACAAATTTGGTTATGTTTTGGTTAGGTTTGTGTTCCCTTGTGCCAAAAATCCCCATGGAGGTTAAATTTTAGAATATATCCATGTGAGAAAGCTACCCCATATGTCCTCTCACCTTGGTTTGGGTGAGAAAGAAGTAGTAGGGAGTTGACCATACCCTTTATAGGTGCCTCTTAGTCATTTTCTCTATTTGGTTCATTCTAGATACCAAACCCTCACCTGGCTACAATGATATATCATCAGGTTTCTCATCTGTGTTTACCATTTTCTTCAAGTGTGAAAAGTTGAGTGATATGGGTGTATAACTAGGAACCAACACTCTTTTGGTGCCATTACTAGGGGTTAAATTGAAGGATAGGTCACTTGTGTTGCTAGGAACTCTTGCAGAGAGATAGAGCTATAAGTATGTCTAGTTTGAAGGTTCTCTACTTGTTATTTGTTACAGTGGGACTATATTGGCCATTAGTGCCACAATACTCCACTAGGAATGTGCTAGGAATTCTTGAGGTTTGATAATTGACTTTTTTTGAGTTCATTACAAAGAGATAAAAATATTTCACATTAGAAGGTGTTTTTTCCCTTTTAAACATTATCCTAAAAAATTTGATGTCTTTGATTTCTATCTCGTTAAGCTTTAACAAGATTGATTTCAACATGTATCACAACAGTGTGTTAATTGTTATATTCTAGAATTTTGATTCTAGTGGTGACTCCAATTTTATCATTTGGTTTTAAGGAAGATTAGTGATTATTTTGAATATCTTCATTTTAGCTTTGAGTATTATTTATCTTGCTTTTAAATCTATAAGGATTGAGATCATATTTTGAAGTTGACTTGTCTGAATAAGTTGTCTCACACCTAAGTTTTCATCAAAAGTGAAGGAGATAAGTTTGGAGGCTAGAATGGAAGTTCTTGATCTATTAAATGCCAAAGTAAATGCTATGAATTCTAAATTTGATAATGATTGGTGTGACAAGTGCTTCCTCCTATATCCCTCATGTGATACTGTTGAACAAATTGATTAAGATGTGGATGAACTTGAGTATGTGTCATCTAAATATGAGATTTTTATGTTCAATTATCAAGACTCCCCATGTGAGTTTTTTACCTCTATGGAAATGATGTATGCTACTACTGCTGATTAGTTTTGGAGTGCGGTCAAGAGGGTCCCAACATATGAGTTTGCTTGTGATGATAGTATAACACAAGTAAATGAGTTATCCAATCATGATATAATTTAAGATCCAAAGTGTTATTTAAAATAAGAGCTATACATGGATGTAACATTGGGTATCTCTATTGGGAATATGGACATTCTTGAGAAACTAGTTATTCTTGACACTGGGTTTGATAATTAAAATGCTATTTGGAAGATGCCATTTAATGAATATGGGGTTGTATTTTAAACCCCTAAGGATGAATTATTTTATTTTTCTTTTAGGTAGTACTTTGAGTGCATAAATGACATTATTGACCCTAATGCACTCTTACTTGGTACTCATTTGATTACAGTTGAGAAACAAGTTTATTTAAAATTGTTAAAGGAGTACCAAAATATTTTGGTGTAGTCTTATCTAGATTTGAGATCATATAAAGAACATTTATTTCAATGTGTCATTTTATTATAGCCTAATAGGTCCTTCAGGCATGTGTAGAGATTATTTTACTTCATCTTGACCGCCAAGATCATAGAAAAGTTTAAGAGATTAAGGGATGGAAAAATTATGGATATACCAATTAATGATGAATATCTAAATCATTTCCTCAACTAAGCACACAATAATGTACATAATTGTATAGTGATTTATCTTTTTTTGTTTCATCTCTTTATTGCCCCTCTACTTTGGGCCTTTTTTGTATGGTTTCCCTTAATTTTTTATATCATGTTTTCATTTATAGATCCTTCTGATCTATTTTTATTAGTCTTCCATGTTTTGATGAGCCTTCATGAGTATTATTGATAAATTAATAAATATTGACTCTATGACCCAATGGATTAATACTTAGTCTTATGTTTTGGGGTTATTTGCACACCTATAGGGGGTATTCATCCCTATGAAAGAGCCATTATCAGTGCCAAAAATTTCACTAAAGCAATTGGGCCTTTGTTAAGTAAAAACATCTAAGTATATCTAGATTCAAGTATTAGTGTCTAAGTCCCTAGCCCAATTTTTGTCTTTTGGTATTCACTCCAAGGTCAAGTTCATGTTAAATTAGCTAATTATTAATTTGGTTTTTACTTGGTATATGTGTCTTTCCCTTAGACATTTTTAAACTTTTTACGTGAACACTTTACCTAATGTAAATATCTCTTTGGGCTTTTTGTCTTGGATAAATTTTTTGAAGATTTATTTCCATTGGGAAAATTGTCTGTGACAAAAAATCTTGAAGGAAGTATAGAGTTTCAAAAAAGGTGCAAAGTCTTGTGTTGTGTCGACCAAAATGTTTGTATAAAAAATCAAAAGGAATTCTATCAGACATTTTATCCATGAAAAAAAGTTGGAAGGTCTATTTCCTTCATGCATTTTTCCTCAAACAAAATGTTCAAAAAAATTGCATTATGTCAAGAAGATGTAAAGTCCTTATTTATTTTAGTCTTTTTGTCCATGGAAAAAAAGTATAAAGGGAACTTTCCCTTCATGAATTTTACCTACAAAAAAAGCCTAACAAAATTCCTTTCCCTTGGCAAAAATGTAAAGTCTAATTTCTCTGGGGAAATTATTTTGGACAAAATATCTAAAATAATTATCCCAATGAAGATAAAATGCCAAAGACTCAATTTTTGTGGGAAAAGTGCAAGGGTTAATTTCTTCAAGTAAATTTTTTTAGATAAAATGTATAAAATAATTGTCTTGATAAATAAAGGACCCAGGAGTAGAAGTACTGAGAGCAAAAATCCTACAACAATTCTTGTGGCACAAAAGGCTCATAATAATTTTGCTAAAGATAGGATTACCAGAGATAAAAGGCTTGATGAGTAAAGTCCAGAATAAAAGGTCTAGAGCATGAATATTGAAGATAATGTCTTTGGAGAAATTTTATTAAATTTTAGGTATGATGGTCTCACAGACATTTTTAAATAGGTGTATGAATATCAATCTTAAGGCATGACAACTAGTCATTAGGATTTAAATGTTGCAAGATGGTTTCATGAGCATCAAATTTAGCCCTAAAAATTAGCCATTTACTTTCAAATAGAAGCATGAGGTGCCACCATGGGTTATGATGTAACTCAAAGCAATAGAGACTACTCACAAGGTACATAGGAAGCCTATGAGGCTACCAAGTGGCACATCCTTGAGGCCAAGTGCAGGCAGTGTTGAATGACACTCCATCTCATAGATTAAAATCTAATGATGCATGTTTGATCGATCAAAAAGATACAATGACATAAGGGCATAGTTTAAAAGTCAATATATTAGCACAAGTTAAAGATTGAGCATGTTCCTAGAGATCGATGGTATGCATTCAAATGTACATAATCTAATCTATGACATGTATTAAGTTAAGAATTTTCAACAAAGCTTAAAATGAATGTGGGACCACCACTTGGAAAGAGTGCATTACCCCAACATGGCTGATAGAGAAAGATGTAGAGAGCCCACAAAGCTACTAAGTGGTACCATTTTAGTACATGACTTATAAATAACCAATGGCATTTGATGCTTTAGATCAAGATCAACAACATGTACTTGCTTTATTGAGTGAATCCAATGATACAAGATAAGATGGAATTTTTAAAGGGATTAAAACTAGTAAGAAAGTGACACATGCCTAAATTAGGGCCAATGAAGTGACCTAGTCAGTATTAAGCCTTGTGAATGCCTAGTTAGATCTGATGTGGTATGCCATATGCCAATATCTAGTGAGATTTGGATTAAGAGATAACTAGATATTTGGATTAAGAGATAAATGGTTCCCTTTATGAACCAATATAAATTCAAAGAGAGGGGTCTTTGGGCCATTCCAAAAGCCTAATTTCAAAATGGCTACAAATATTTTTTGTTTTCATTATAGATGGATCTTTCCAATTATAATCATCACAAGGTAATGGGATTTCCTTGGTGTGCACAATGGGGAGGATTTATGTCTAGAATATTTCATGATTAGCATGAGAGCATCCCCAAATGATTACACATGAGGAAAAACTATGTTTGGCTCCTCAAAATATTTCTTCCCTCTAGTTGTGTAGGTAAGCAATCAAAATAATCTCTAGGTGGTTACATATGATAAAAATTTATTGTTCAAGCCTCCATTTTGAATTTATACCTTATATCTCATGTTCACTAGCATTTCCAATCAAGAAATCAAATAGTTTGTTATAGAATCTTCATCATTCCATATAGAGGTAGTTAGAGCCATGATTTTATTGCAAATGGATGAGGATTTTAGGGATGGCTGGGAATATTTTCCATCTAAAAGCATCTCGATAGATTTGAAGGGATATTTTTCAATTTCACATATTATAACCCATAGTCCTAGATTTAAAATGTATAAATAGAAGGCTTGTCTTCTATTCAGGGGGTTGGTTGGTTGTTGCTTGCTATTGTTGGTCATTGTTTTAGGCATCCATTTCCTCCAAGTCTAGGTTCTATACAATTTTTTTTGGGTTCAATTATTATGTGTAGATATTTTCTCCCTTACTAAGTGATTGTAGTTGCACATCCATTATCAAGATTTGAGAGCATGTTTATGTCTCCCTTATCAAAAGAGCAATCTCACCATACTTGTTCCCATGAAAACATTTTGAATTACTAATGTGTTTAATGTTTCTTTTCAAGTTAATGAAAATGCTTGTTGTTATTCATTGTTCCTATAAATGAAGTGAAAAAATCCATTTTAAAAATATTGTTAATTGTATATCTAGTTTTATGGTCATTACTGGTTATCATTTTGAACATAGATCTAACTTATAAAGCCCTTTCTATATTATTTTAGAATCTGTTGCTAAATAACTTATTAGGGAACCCTAGGTTCATGGATTAAATAGGGAAAGACATTCAAAAAATTAGTTTTAGTGTATGTTCTAGCTTTTTCAAGGATCATTTAGTATTTACCATTAGCTTGCATTTGAGTTTTTCTACATCTTTCCTAAGGAATATTATCTTGAAATATTATAAGACACCTTATTGTTTGGAAGCCACCAACATGCCACCCTCCATTTTATAATTATCCAATTATTCTACCCTATAAAAAAATGCACCCTTTTTATACTATAAGTATTATTTTCCTTACAAATTCATAAGATCTTGCATATTTGAAATGTGTTTGTAGTTTATGTTTTAATTTCTAGCATTGCAATTTTTCTTTCGACCCCTATTTTTGAAGATTCTATAGAATTGAGATTATAGTCTCTTTCCCATGTATCTTTAGTAGCTTGTATATGAATTAGAGAATTTATGTATTTCATGTGACAACCATTCATAGGTGAAGTGTGAAAACTTGGTTCTGCCTTGGTCATATTTGTTCCTTATGTCAAGAATCCCTATGGAGGTTGAATTGCAAAATCTCTCCATGTGAGCAAGCTACCCAATAGGTCCTCTCACCTTGGTTCAGGTAGAGATATAAGTATTAGGGAGATAAACATACCCTCTTTAGGTGCCTCTCAATCATTTTATACATTTGGTCTAGTCTTGATGCCAAACCCTTCCCTGGATACAATGACATACTAGTAGTTTTTTCATCACTACTTGCTATTTTATTAAAGTATGGAAGGCTAAATGTATGAGGTATACAAATGGGAACCAATAAAACTAATTGATTTAATTAGTTAATTTGTGAATTTTTTAGAATGTATTTTAATTATAGATGACATGGATATTTGATACATCCTTTGTTGGTTTTATATTTTATAGAGATGATAGAGACATTGGTACCTTATAGATGCATCATGGCTACCAAATTTATTGGATTAGTTGAGTGATGTGGATAGAGTATGACTAGTTTCACTAGGCTCTGGGGGTATCATGGAGATGAGGTAGTTCCCACTAAGTGTTGATCTCATTGTCACATTCTTTAGAACATGGGAATAGTTAACCAACACTTTTTGATGGGTGGTAAATGGGGATACTAGTGAGCTGGATATCATATTATAAGATGTCCATGCATTACTTAGACTACCTATAGGTAGGAAACTAATGATTACTAACACGCTAGAGGATCTGGAGGAGAGATGAGTATTAGCCTTGTGGGTGACATGATCAGATAGGATATATCCTAGGTTGAGGGTGGGATTATTTGATGTTTATATTATGAACAATATATACATATAGAAGGTCATGATAGGACTTATGATAGCATGAGTGATGTGTCATAAGTCAGAAAACAAGTTATCACTATACATGATAGCCTTTTATTAATTCATATTAGATCGAGGAGAAATCTATGAATTTGGGGTTATCATCTAGGTCTAGATCATGCATGATATGTATAAGATGTTGTCTAGAGGGTAGAAGACCATGGGACATATTGTTTTACTAAGTGCCTAGATATATGAGAGGTTTTCCATGTATTACCCATCTGGGTTACCCCATGTGGTCAATGATAGGTTACCTTAGGTTGTGTAGTAGAGATAGGACCTTGTAGCTTAGGTCATGCTCCACATGCCAACTCTATAGATTATCACATGAGGAGAGATAATGTGGAAATCATATATGCACATTGCTACTGTAAGGCCTAGTTAGTTGACCATTACTATAGGGTTGGCATAGGTGTAGATCATAGGCCACTACACCTCATGGGTAGAACCACATTTGGTGGTACATTTTCTAGGATAGTTTATACTCCCACACCCTATGTAATGTCCCCTTCTAGTTAGACCTTGTAATTTCAATAGGATTAGCCTATCAGTTGCCCTCGTACGCTAATATGACAAGGTTTGAGGGTCCTCTCTTTAGTTACCTAAATGGGAGTCAATGTTTTTGGGAAGTTGTGACATATTCTGGAAGTTTTCTAATGATTTATTAGAATGTTCTATTTTTAGAAACCTCATGTTACAAGATGATGTTATATTTGTGATTTATGATATAATTAATTATTTTATATTAAAGTGAAAATATAATATATTAAAAGGGAAAAAATAATAATAAAATATTATGATGTTTCTAGAAGCTTCCCAAATGAAAAAGAGTATAAAGGGAGGTGTGGGCTACCATTATGAATTATCCCAATTTGATGTTGTCTTTGTTGTGGTATGATGGTAAAGCCTAGAGTTTCCTACATTGAATCAATTTGTCTTTAGGAATGATAACTCCATTTGATAGCATAATTGAGGGAGTGAAATATCTCTTGAAGGGTTGCATTTTGGAGGTGATATTTCAGTCATCTCAATTAGAGTAGAATTTGTGGCCACTGGCTAATTTTGGAGAAATTGATTTGGTGAATTTGTAGAGGTTTCATACTATCTATTTGGTGTTGGTTTCTATATAGCTTGGCATTGATTTTTCCTTGGTTAAGAGAGTAGATTGTATTATAGATAAAGCTGATATAAAAATCAAGAATTTATAGTCTAGGAAGGATGCCATTAGGAGGGATGTTTTTGCTTATGGGGGTTCCATTTTGCATCAATTATCTTCTTGTCTTCGTGCATCCACTTCCTTGGAGCATGGAGATGATATTAGATGCTTGAGGTAGCACATATTCAGTGCATATTATTTTAAATTTGAGATCAGACCAAAATAGGGGCGGTTGGCTTGGAAAATTCAATTTGGCTTGGGAGATCATCCTTTCACTGGGAAATTGATTTCTCCTTCATCTATTCTCAAGGATGCCTCAATCCTACTAGGGTTCATTGCATATAATCCATCCTTTATTAAATTTTATATTTGTAGTTATAGGTGTATGTCCTTAATACTAGCATACCATATAATTGCAATTCGTGTTTATGCCAAGAGTCTTGGCTAGTTTAGTGGAGCATTGTATCAAATCATCAATACAATTAAGAATCACAAGTTGATGATCATTTATGGTTATATTTTGAGCATTTGAATTGAGATAGTAGGTTGCATGCCAACTATTTGACTAAATGTCCATTGGCTGTAAGTGATTAGTTTTCTTTGTAAATTCATATAATTTCATAGAAAAGAACAAAATCCACATCTAGAGCTCATCATTGTCATTCTTAAAATTTATTGAAGCTTTAATCTCATCATCATTTAAATAAATCATCAAAACTATGACAAAAACCAGAAAGAAGCATTTTGCTTACAAAGTGTTTGAAAAAATTACAAGGCAAAAAATTGAGATAATTAAGAGTAAATTGGGCAAGGATTTTTACACCCTAATTCTCCTCTAATAGTACCTACTTATTAGGCATACCATGCTATAGAGTTGAGGGGGAGAGGAGGAGGAGTACCAATAGATATACACATGATTAGGCTATGGCATGATAGACCATGGACTGGTTAGTCATAAAAAAGGTGGTAATATGGCCAATAGGGGGAGATGACATGAATGTGGATGTAGGCACACAAAAATCACCATGAAAAACATGACCATCATGACCACATCATATATGGAGGCATTTTGGTAAGAGGAGGTGTAGGTGAGGGATGTAATATAGAAGGACCCAATTACCACTAGAGAACATAGCTATTCCATAGGGGCACCTCTAAAGAGAGGATCATAACATGATCAAGTGGTGAATCTTGGATTTACATTGGTGTGGAGGTGATCTACGATGAAAGCACTCATTAGATGAGTGGATGGAGAGACCATGTTTGGAATTTGAGAAGATAGAGAGATGGTGACACTATCACTAGTGAGAAATGTTGTAATTTTGATTTAAGCTTTGATATAGGACATTAGTTGCATTTTTATTATAGTATACATATAGATTTGAAGAGATATGTGTGATTTTTTGCTTATCTAGTTTTGGGTTTTACATATCCAATGATGGATGAGGTCAGATAGGGATCCTTGATAGTGGCCACACATCATGAAATTTTGGATGGGGTGTTGGCACCTTATGACCCCACCATATTAGATGATCATATGGTTCCATATACCATAGCCCAATAAATTTGGTTTAGACTAGTGGGGGAGGAGGCGAGGTAGCTATAGGCATACATGGATGGATTAAAACCAACAATAAGGGTGGGAAAGGGAGAGGCATAACCCTATCAAGCCTTGGTTTAGTAAAGAGTGGCACACATGGCTACCACTATTTATAAAAGATATGTGTAGGCCTAGTATGTCAACCTATAGGGATAAGTATGATTTGAGCAACATTTTAGGTGATAATATGGGTGATGATTCTACCCCAATTGGTGGTAGAACTTTTGGGAGCCATAACTTTTGCACCATAGCTCCATTTGACTCCCCGTTTGAACCATTGGAAAGTTAAGAATGAGGGGAACATCGTGAGATGGAACAATATTTTATTGGTGGGTTTTGTGCCTAAAAAACCAAATGAAAGTTCCCCAAATTTTAATTTTAGTATAAAAATAGTAAGTTTCTAAAAATAGTAATTCCTCAAATTCTGTATTGTTGTGAATCGTGGAAGTCAAACCACTTAATCTCCCTCAATATTGGTGACCTTACACATCTTCATCCTACCTTAAAAATGTGTATAAATGAAGATGTAACATGAAAAGGAAATAAGACATCTCTTCTCAGAGATAGGCATATGTTGTATCTATAACTTTGACCAATAAAACATCTCTTCTCAGAGATAACATTATTATAATTGTGTTGTTCTTATTTCTTGAATTATATTTAAAATAAATCTTCTAAATTTTGGATCAAAGTAGAAGGTTTGAGATATTTTTCTGCTTAATTAGGCCAAAATATAGGCATGATAAAGCCCATCCTTAGATCTAGAGTGATTGTATTTTGTATTATATATAAATTTTGATAGTTGTATTTGATCTCATGAGTTATACTTAGTTATGGATGTGGATGCATGGATATATTTATTTATATCACATGTATTTATAATTTTTTGTATATGCTATGATAAATATATTTTGAG
Organism: Torreya grandis; assembly: GCA_037957365.1. NCBI lineage: Eukaryota > Viridiplantae > Streptophyta > Pinopsida > Cupressales > Taxaceae > Torreya > Torreya grandis. The sequence goes on from JARHVA010005647.1 coordinate 862,409, forward strand.
TTTTTTCTTATGGGAAGTATGTCTAGGCCAAATGATAGGCATGATGGATCCCATCCTTAGAGTTAGAGCGATTGAATTTTATACTTTGTATTTTGTATTATGTAATATATATATATATATATATATATATATATATTTGTATTTGATCTTATGAGTTATACTTAGTTGTAGATGTGGATGCATGGATATATTTATTTCTAGCACATGTATTTATCTTTTGTTGTATATGCTATGATAAATATATGTTGAGTGTTTTATTTTCTAGAATTATGTGATACACATGCATGGTCAAAAAGAAAAGGGGAAAAAGACTTGTAAAAGTATAATTAATCAAAAATAAATGTACTACACACTATATCATGATGGGAAATGTTTAATAAAAAAATATGACTAAATATGATAAAATAAAGATGGTAAAAATGGGAACAAGTGTTTTTAAACAATGTAAAAGATTTGCACCAAGTTAAAATAAGTAAAATCATACTAATCACATTCGGAAGTATGAAAATAATGTAATATAATGGAAGGTACATAAAAACCAAATAGTATAAACATAAAATAATTAATTCAATTAATCATACTAAATCATGTTGGGAAGTATAAAATAGAAACAAAATTGGAAAAATGAATTTACATTGATCACACTAATTCAAGTTGGGAAGTATGAAAAATTTAAGAAAATGGTTTTAAGCATACATGCAATCAAAAAATAAGAAGATAAAAGTGAAATATCACTAAAATAAGGATAAATAATACTATATAAATATGTGAAGCATGTCAATGATGTGTAACACATAATCAATCACTACTTATCTCAAATTTGACACATGTAATTTCATTGTGACTTGGGTATTGGAATATTTTGTGAGGAAGGCTTGGTATTATCCATGGTATTAAATTTAAAATCACAAAGGGAACACCAATGAGGTGGAAACAAATGTGGGAATGATTTTAAAAGGATGTTTGTGATTTGATAATTTGTGAAGAAGGCCTGGTCCTGTCCATGGTCTTATAATACAACTCACAAATAAAAACCCCAGGGGGAATGATTAGTTAACAAAATAATATTTTTCAAGGGGAAATATTAAAAATGTTGTAAATGAAAGAGGTAATGTAAAAATCATACTGTAGGCATCTATTAGAAGACCTTAGAGAACATGAGGCACACTAAGTACATAAGAAAGACACTAAGTAGCTAGTGACCATCAAAATACAAATGATACCCATTCACAATGAGAAAAAAATTGTATAAAAAAATAAGTGAGATACTAAGATCTACTCATGTTGGTTATATGTAAAATAAAATTAAAATGGACCTACCTTCCCACAAAATTTTCTTCATTCCTTAAGACCTCTTATAGAGCTGTTGGTCTACTATGAGGATCAAGTACTTGTGTGAGAAAGTAGGTAGTACTATAATATTTTTTTAATTCTCCTTTCCCATTTTAATGGTCTACTACACCCCAGTGGACCTCAAATCTATCATAAAACCAACTATGGAGTTTAATATTTGGTTAAAAAAAGGAGATATGCTATGAATTAAATCTTTTAGTATGATTAGACTTTTGAGATTTGTATGCTACCTTTTGTATCATTACCTTTTATTTTTAATTATTTGGATTTTATATTTTCATGGATTTTAAGATTCATCCTCCGTAAGGATTTAGAATAACTAACATGAGGGGAAAAATTGATACACACAAATGAGCTTTAAACTTTGGATAAAGGAAGCTAAGTATCCAAAGATATGATTGACTAAACATTTAGGCTTGCCTATGAAAAAATATGTTATCTCAAGTTTTAACCATGTGTATTCTTAGTTTGTAAAAGGAAACAAGTGAATTAAAAGAGATAAAAAGTGGATCAGTAAGATATAGATATAATGAGATGACTTATTTCCTAACTGATCACATGGTAAAGAAGGATTACTAAGGGGAACAAGGTTTCTATAACCAAGTCACAATTATGATTATCTATGGTTTTGAGATAAATTAGCAAAAAATTATGAGAAAAGATATCCATATGAAGAAATGAACTCCTGAATATTAGCATGTAAAATAATCCATAAGAGAAAATGAAATAAATGAAACCATATACAACACATAATGTGAAATATAAATATCCATATAAAATAGATAAGTAAATCAAAATTTGGCATAGAGTCAAATTATATAAGATGTAAATAAAATGTGATCACAAGTCCCATACAAAATAATAATGTAGAGTAAAAGAACACCATGCTATATCCACAAATATTGGTAAATATATCCATAAATATTATCCATGACATCTAATATATCTCTATGAATTAGGATCCTAATTGCAATGAGAGTCTAATCAATATTTAAGGAAATTTGTGAAAATAACTCTCATTAAATATCCTTTATATAAAATGTAGGTATAGCTGAAGGATCATGTTCATGAGGAATATCATGAATATAATACTTAGGAAGAGGAATAGAATTGGTATCCATGGGATAATAAGGAACCATCAATGGATAAGGGATCATATGTAGAGAAGGAACCATAGGTGAAGGGACCAAAGGTGGGGAAGGAGCCATAGGTGGAGAAGGGTCCATGGATGGGGAAGGAACCACAAATGGAGAAGGGCCCATAGGTGGAGGAAACAAAGGGGAATAAGGAGGAGCCTTATTATATGGGTGACCTATGGAAGGAGGAATAATAGGTGCATTAATGGTTATAAAGTGATCTTGAAGATGCTATTGGAGGATACAATAATGATCAGTGTGATGGGTACCACACTAGGCCAAAGGAATTATACCTCTCCATATTTGGAAATGTCTTCAGGTAATAACCTAGGAGGAATTATATCTTTTTTTGTAGGTTGAGGAAGGGTAGGACATAATGTGTTGATATATTATTGAAGATTTCAACAATGTGTGGATAAATGATTATCTGTGCCATGAAAGTAACATATATGTTGTTAGTATACTTTGTGGGTCTTATAATGTAAGGATTAGTAGAAAAATATAATGAAGGATAGTATAAATGGAAGTCCATAGTCAAATGAATAATAAATATATATATATATCATAGTAAGGTTGACCAACACATTGGGCAAGTAAGGGATCAAGCTATGGTAAAGGAATAAAGCCATCACCAAGGGGAGGCAAGGCTAGTAGAGAGAATGGGATAAGATCATCTAAAGGAGAAACATAATAAAATATAATATGAGGATAAAATAAAGGTAGAAGAGGAATAGGGTCTAGGCTAGGCTCAACTAAGGAAGAAGTAGGATTCATAAAGGGCTTAAGGATGATAGTAATGATCTTTGGGGGAAACAGGCTATAGGGATCCTGATATCTATAAAAAATGAAAAGGACTGGTCATAACATGATCATGTTCTTAATAGCCTCTACTAAAATTGGAGGTGTGTCATGTGAATGATCCATCTCTACCTTGTTAAAACTAGGAATAATACTAGAATTAGGAACTATATAATATATAATATGATAAGATGAAGGAAAATACTGAAACAAAGAAGAATGATAATGAAGGATATCAACATCTCTATCCTAGACAAGACCTCTTAGAAATGGATAATCTAAAGTATAACCATCATCATAATCAGGTGTATGAAGGTTTATGGTGTAGGTAGGTATGACCTTCTAATCAAAAGTGGTGTGATGAATATAATGCTAATTTTTGGTTAATACCATAGGTATATCATCGATAGGTGGTTGGAATGAATGTGACTTCAAGGACGGTGGAAGTTAGGCAATGAGATAAGGAGATAGATCTAAATTTTTGATATTAAGGTTTATTTCATCTATTTTATTGTCATTAGAGTCTAAGAGGCTAGATGGTATGTTCCCTATGAGTTCAAATCATGATAACCTTGAGTAGAGTTGATGGGAAAATTCAAATGTTGATATTTCTTAAATGAAACACTCATCAAGGGTTCAAGGGTTATAATTTTTAATACACCACATTCATGAAATTATTCAAAATTACAAGGATTGGTGTCTCTTTAAATATTATAGATAACACAATTATGGGAAAACTTGACACATTGGTATGCAGAAGAGGTGACAACCCTCATGCAATGATTCTAAGGTCTACCAAACAAGATGTTATAGGAAAGAGGAAAGTTGAAAATAATAACCTTCATTTAAATAGTGATAAGAGGGATGTTAATAAGAATCCATATGAAACCTAAATGAGGCATCTACAATCTATCATAACTTTGGCATGTACTGCATGTGGATTTAAGATTACACTCAAAATATCCAAGATTTTTAATGAAGTCAAGGGAGGCAACACAAGTACCATAAACCTCATCAATCAAAGCATGTTTGACTTGGATATCACCAATTTGAACACTTATAAAGAGGGGAGGATCATTTTCATGAATCATAATCTCATTTAGGATCATGTAAGTAATATGGATTTTGAGGGAAAGAGAAGTGTCCATTATTTTATCAATGTGTATATAAATATATTTGCATTGTTATAAGATACTATCTTTCAACCCAAATAAGTAGCTTCACATACTAATATGGGAGGATGAGTGATGTTTATTTAAAAAAATATTTACATTAGGTGGTTGTGATGACATGAAGAAGTTCATGAATTAAATAAAGGGTATTTGAGATGGGAGATTAGTAAGTTATGTTATAAGGTCTGATTCATCATAACCCATGTGGGGACTGCTAGATATAGGTACGTAATGTTGGAAGAGATCCTTAGAAGGAGAATTAGAAGTGAATTAAAACTTGTGTTTATAAGACATGGTTGGTTTAGTTTGGGTAAAAATTAATTGATTGTCTTTAGATGATGGGATAGATGATTTGGGTTTATTTAGTGATTAATTTGAAGAAATGTTATTGAGAGTTGGAGTAATGTTTTAAATAGGTGTATATGTTGTGGTAGGTTTATAAATAATGTGAGAGGTGTTATCAAATTGAGGTGTTGGAAGAGGTTCTTGGAAATAAATAAGGTCCTCTTTCCCTAATGCTGTTAGATGAGATGGGGAAAAATATTGGATAACACAAAATGTTTGGGATGTTTGATGTGTGTGTGCAAGTTGAGAATAATGGAAACAAATACCCTTTTCATAGTATTCATATTTACCAAATTATTTTTTGGAGTTTGGTCTATAACACTTTCAAATTTTTTAGAGGAAGGAGTAGAATTGTCAATATTGTCTTGATGATTAGGAAGAGGGTCTTTATAGATGGAAATATGAGCATAAGCTTGGTTCAAAGATTGATTTTTGTTTTGTGTTTGATTATATTTATAGGCTATATCCTAAGATTATTGGCCATTATTAATGAGTGAATCATGATAAAATTTTAGACCAAAGAGGAAATCCATAGCTAAATTACATATTTGCCTATAAGTATCATGAGAGTGGCCCCAACTTGCATGAAACCAAAAAAATTTATTTGGATCATACCATGATTTCATAGGATGATTGGTGTCAAGTTCTCATGGTAGAGGCCTTGGTAGATGATTTTGGATTTTGGCTAAGGTTAATGGTTTATAAACATTAATTTTTTTATATATTGGGAGAATTAAGGATTAGGGTGTTGTTGAAAGGGGGAGCTTGTTTCATAATAGGGTTGGGAGTAATGGATTGAATGTTGTGAATGGTATCATAGAAATCAATGACAAAATTATTTGGCAGAATGACTATTTTTATTTTTAAGGAGCATGCAGGTGCCCATGGGAGGTTGGGATGGGTCCAACTAATGCATTAGAAAATCTTGGCACTTGTCTTGGTCAAGGGCCTTTTCAAAAGTTCTCAAAGAGAGAGAGTCTTAACCTAATATTATAACTTGGGATAAAGAGTATTAATGAATAAAAGAAAGAGGTTATCATCTACCAGGTTGTTCTCACACTTAGTATACAAGGTCTTTCATCATTTAATTAAATCTTGTGTTATTATGGATTCAAGTTTATTACAATTGATAAAGTTAGCTAAGTTATTCTCAGGAAGGTCACTAGTTTTAAAATCATGTACAAGGGATTTAACTAGATCATCTAAACTAGTGATAAAATGGGATTTGAATTTATCATACCAATATAAAGTGTTGATGGAGAGAAATTTTATTGATATCTTTGTAACAAAAAAAGTGTTTAATTTGACCTAATATTTGTAGAGATTGCCAAATGTTTTTAAATGTAAGGTAGGATCAGTTGACCTATTATAACTAATGGTAGTTATGATACATCCTATGTCAATATTGGCAATTTGAGGCGTAAGACATTCATTCTAAAGATAATTACTCATATTTTTAATAAGGGGTGGTTGAGGAATGAGGTTTCCATGAGTATCCCTAAGGGGTGGGGGAATTTAATTTTTTTGCATTATTAGTTTTCAAAGCCTTAATTTGATTAAGAGTTTGCAATAAGAGTTGATTGATTTGATTGGTATTTTGACTAGCTTTTATGGAATGTGAAGCATTAGAATTAATATTAATGGCTTGTGTTATACTATGAATAGTGGCATACACAACACTAGTGTCTTGAGAAGCATTGGTAGAAAAGGAGGCACAAGTGGCATGATTAACATGTGTAGTGAAAGATGCACTAAGAAAAGGATTAGAACTAGAATAAAAATAATAAATATTGGATTTATTACCATTGGTATCAAATGTTTCACTAGTGGAATGATTGAGGAGGATGTCTCTTTGAAAATGCCCACTAGATGTTGAACCTGCTATGTAAATAGAGATACTTGGCATAGAGGCTGAAGAAATTAAAAAAGAAGAGGTCATAGTATGAGGAGTCAAAATGGAATGGAGAGGTTGAGAAGAAAAGAAGGTATCACCATTGAATACATGAGATAATGTAGGGGAGGGGGAATGGGGTCATTTTACTTGACCACTTATCACGAGATTATAAATAGTTGAAGAGTCTTTTCCCCTATGTTGAGGAAACTCATTAATAAAGAAAATAATTTTAAACATATAATATAATTTAGGATATTATTATAAAGATAAAAGAGGGTTGAGAATGTATGATGAATGAGTAGGAATCACATAATTTTTAGTGTGAGTGGCTACATGCACATTACTTTCATCTAAAGTGGAAGCCATAAGTTGTTTCAGGGAAACCTATTAGGGTTGGTAAAGATCATCATATCTATTGAGTTAAATTCTATGTTTTCCTCAAACAAGAAGGTCATGATGAGATAAAGAGGATAAAAAGGATGATACAAAGACAAAATCAAAAAATAGGAGACAAAGGTGAATTGGTCAACTATTTTATATAAACTAAGGAATAAAATAAGAAGATAATGATACATAGTCATGTAGGTTGACTATGTACTACTAAAAAAATAACTGAACATGGATATAAGGATACACAATCATGTAGGCTGACTATTTATTGTAGATAGGGAAATTAATAAGAAGATATGGATACATAGTCATGTAGGTCAACTGTGTATTGCTGTATAGGAAGGATAAATAGTTTTTAAGAGACTATATCAACCCTAACGATAGTGTTATGAAACATGGGAAATTTTTTTAAGATAATTTAAATAAAAATGAATAAAACACACAAATAAGTGGATCAATTTGATTGATCTAATTGGAACACACAACATAAACCTTGCACCAACTTGGACAATACAAGTTTTGCAATACAACACAAAATGATCAAAGATAAAGCAATAAAGGGAAACTAAATGCTAACTAGCTAGTCATTATAAGTGTTATTGAGTTATAATAAAGTGTAATTTTAATGTGATAAGGGAGTTGGATGAAATAAGAAACTAGAAATAAATTTAAGGTTGGTTTTAAGATGTTTAGGCTAAAAGGGATCTATATTGGTGATGGTACTAGCTAGGTATTGGGGCCTACCCCCTGACTTCATAATCCCAAAATGATAAGGGTGTTGGGTGATTTATCAATATATACCATCAACCACATATTTTAACTTGGATATAAAACTAATTTGGCTTCCCACTTGGTGATGAAATCCAAGTAGGCATGCCTTGGGAAGACAAATGTTTAATGCTTTTTAAATGTAAAATGATTTGGTAGTGTGTACAAAATATAAAAATAGTGTAACTAAAATGGTAATTAAAAAAACCACCTATTTAAGTTATGCGAGTTACTCTAAGAATAAAAAAATTAAAAAATAAAGGTGAATTAATTAATAGAAAATATGGGTTAATTCTTTGATTAAGAATAGTACAAATTCAATTCAGGTGACATTATATGTAAATAGTACCAAATAGAGTCAACTAGGTTGATGTTTTTCTATAGAACCAAGGTCTATAAAAACACAATCGAATATGTCAACTATGTATTCTAGACAAAAGATAGACTATAGAACTGTATCAACTGGGTCAACCCAATTAGTTGTAGGGTTACATTTTTATAGATTGCAAACTTGTGAAAAATAATACTAAAAGAACTAAAATAACATAGAGAGAAATGAAGGAGACTTGATGGTATTGAAGACATTTGATATTGAAAATTTTAAAGCTATGATGCTCAAATGATATTTTGAAATTATGCCAACTGGGTTGACTAGTTCGACCAAGTTTGTAAAACCCTATATGTTGAATACGAAATGGTGAATAGATTTGACTAGTTTGACTATACTTGTAGACTTGTATGTTGACAAAAGAGAATAATAGACAACGTCTACTATTTCAACTATGTATGCCAATCTAGAGTTGAAGAAGAATATTATGCCTAATTGCTTAATCTAGTAACCTATAATTTGTGAAGATTTGTATATACATAATAAAGTTATTTTGAAGTGATTGTGTGTTAAACCTACACACAAAAATTTATAACTATACCCAGTTGGCATAATTTCAAAATAGTACTAAAAGAAGAACTAAAATAACATAGAGAGAAAGGAAGGAAGCTTGATGATCTTGAAGACATTTTATATTGAAAATTTTTATGCTATGATGCTCAAATACTATTTTGAAATTATGCCAACTGGGTTGAATAGTTTGACCATGTTTGTAAAACCCTATATGTTGAATAAGAAATGGCAAATAGATTTGACCAATTTGACTATGTTTGTAGACTTGTATGTTGACAAAAGAGAATAATAGACAATGTCTACTATTTCAATTATGTATGCCAATCTAGAGTTAAAGAAGAATATTATGCCTAATTAATTAATCTAATAACTTGTAATTTGTGAAGATTTACACATGCATAACAAAGTTATTTTGAAGTGATTGTGTGTTAAAACTACACACAAAAGTTATAACTATACCGAATGGTTTGATACAATATTAAAAATATATAAAAATATAATATAATTACAAAAGTGATGGCATGAAAGAAATCCTATAAGGGTTAGATTCATGTCAATTTGACTAAAATGTATGTAAATGGAAATGCAATTGATCTATTAATCAATCCTATCTTAGATAAGATAAATCCTACTTACACTTTTGATTATTGATACATTAGATATTCAAGGTCATGACCAAGATGGATCTAGTATACTTATCTAAGGGATCTGTTACCATAATAATATCACTAAGGAGGGTTCAAAAGCCTCTAGTCAAGTAAAACTATGCAATAACCCTAACTAGGTCCTATCTTTTCATATTTATTAAGTATAAATGAAAAAAGAAAAGTAAAGTCGAATATAGTGCTCACCAAATCTTATGGCATAAAGTGTGGGTAATAAACATAAAAATAAAACATGCATAGAAGATATATACTCATGTTAATGTATACAAAATCCTAATACATGGGAGATAATTACAAATATAAATATATCTACTCTTACAAAGAAGGAACAAAGTTAGGAATACTTACGTATGAAGATGAACCCATCGATCCTCAATATCTCCCTTGACCAAGGTGATTCATAAGAGGTTATTGTGGTATGTAAGGATAACAAGGATAAGTTAGCTCTAGGCTACACAACCTATCTATGCATCTAAAAGACTTCTCCATAAGATAAGAACCATATCTTTAAATAAAGTATTGAAACTATAAGCTATGCTCCTAAATTAGAATGGTGGATAAGAAAATGCATAATATAATAATCTTATTCTTCTCTTCCTTAATAAATGAAAAAATGAATGTGTGTATATATAGCTGAGTCTAACCCTAAACCTTTTTGAAAGCTTAGTCAACAGGGTCACCCCAATCAACTCTGTATCATTATTGATAAAATAAATTAGGTCTTGGTCTTAGTCTAGATTATCCAAGGGATAACTTAGACCCTAAATGATTTTTATCAATTAGAGTACAAGGTTGATGGGGTGAATAGTGTAATGTAAACTATTGGAAAAGGATTTAGGCTTAGGGAAGGGCTAATGAAGGTAGAAAATGACTAGGGGAGGGTGTAAAAAAGGAGGCAAATCTTAGGGGAGTGTTTTTAGGAGATGGTTTTAGATTAGAGGTAAAAGTAGGTTTTGAAGGGGTCCTGAGACCCTTTAAAACAACAACGCCCACAGGAAATGCCTAAAAAACACTACAGAGAAGTAGCAAAATCAGGTTTTGAATGGTCCTGAAACCATCAGAGATACATCCGATCTAAACCTAGATACAGAAGTCTGGAGAAACAACAAACAAAAGCTAACAAGTGAAAAACAAAGAACTGTACCAGTTTCTTTACCACCAAGAAGGACCAGATTATTCATCCAGTTCCAGAATCAAGTTCATGGCTTCTTTTTCTTTCACAACAATTTCCTGTGTGGTAACCTCCAACAAAGCTCCTTTTTGTGTATCTTTCTTTCTAGAACTTTGCCTTGTCCTTTTGCTGGGACCCTCTAGTGCTTTGGTCTCCTCATTAGCTCGTTTACCTATATTGATAGCTGCTGCACAAATGTTAGATGTTACTTCATCCATTTTCTTTCTGTTATCCTTTATTAACTCCTGGAGGTTGATTTCGTAAGCTTTGAGCTTCACAGGGATCTCGCTTAGCTGAATTTCCATGCTGTTTACTTTGTTCCAAGCACCTTTCAGAGACTCTTCCAAAGTTTCCACTTTTTTCTTGAGTTCAATGATCTCCCTACACAGCCAGGAATCTAATTGGGAAGAAGACTCAGCTTTACTATTAACCCAAGTCATAAGGATGTAAATTTCATCATTCTGATTCTTTCCTCTCCAATCCTCAGGTTTTTTATTCAGGCTGTTCCTATCTTCTTCAAAGACGTCATCTTTGCTCTTTTGTTCCCGCTCATTGATTCCTTCTTCAATTTCCATCTCCATATTTTGAATATCTTCTTGGATAGATATTTCCTTTTCTTTCTTAGAAGTTGGGTCCTCACCAGGATCTTCCTGGACAGTGTCTTCCTCTACCGCTTTTTGGTTTTCCTCCAACTCTTCTGTTCTGGTAACAGAATCCTCCTCAGTATTGACTTTATCCTTTTCAATTTCCTCCGATCCTTCTACATCATTACTAGAGTTGGTTTCCCAACTCTCCGTTCCATCTTCTTCCTCCGTTTTTTCCTCCACGGGTTCTTCAAGTCTCTCCCGACCCCTTTCTTCTTCTACATTCTGTTTGTTAGGACTAGGGGTCTTAATTTTTCCTCTTCTGCTTACACTTTCTTTCTTTTTATTCCCTGGCAACTTATTTTTCCCCTGTTTTTAGGAGATGGTTATGTAGATAAAAAGTGGTAGTATAGGGATAAAAATCCTATGAAGAACTAATGGTTTGCCTACCCCATTCTTAGTGCACCCTTTAAGGTGTGCACTTAGAGAGATTGAGACTCAATGGGTTCCTATAAGAGAGAAAGCATAAATATTTGATAAATTTTTGAAAATATTATGTGTATATATCTCCCACTAGATCATCTTATTCTATTTTTTGGCCTCCATGGTCAAGCACCCGTTAGACCATGAGAGGAAAATATTATGGACTCCATGGTCAATCAATCACTTGACCATGGGAAGAAATATTTGTACATCACATAAGTTAATGAGGTTATAACTAATAAACCCAAATAATATATAGATTATATTATTTAAATATCATACCCATTATTTTTAGTTTCATACATTTAAAAAATGGAATCTTATGGTCAAGCAGTAACTTTAATTTTGAAATAAAAAAAGAACTCATATGGTTAAGTGGGTGCTTGATTATGGAGGCAAAAAAAATGGAATATCATGGTAAAACACCTACTTGATCATGCAAGGAAATTTTTTATCTCACGTTATCAAGTCAATGCTTTACCATGAGATTCCAAAAATTAACATCTCATGGTTAAGTGGGTGCTTGACCATGGAGGCCAAAAATTGGCTTTACATGGTTAAGTAAGAGTTTGACCATGAATGCCAAAAAATGGCCTCTCATGGTCAAGCAATAAATTTACCATGAAGGCCAAAAAATGGCCTCTAATGTTCAAGAGAGAACTTGACCATGAAAGACATTTTTTGACTTAGATTTTAAAACACTAAAAAACTGTGGACATTATGGTCAAGTGAGAACTTGAAAATGCAAGACATTTTTTTGACTTAGATTTTAAAATGTTAAAAAAATGTGGACATCACATTGTCATAATTTAATTATATTTAATTCATTTCCCATTTGGCATGATATAAATTTTCCACTTGGACTGATATATATATTTTTGATCTATTTCTCCAAGAAAAAATAAAAACTTCATATGAGAGTCAAATGGAATCAAATTAAATGTTGAAGTTACCTTGGGATAGTAAAATGGATGTAAAATTTAATATTAAACATTAATTTTTAACATCACACACATATTATAGTTCATTATCACCCTTATCAACCATTGTAAGACACATATCTTAAATATATATATCTGAAAAATGTAGAGAGATATGAATCTCAAGACACTTATTTTGGATTTATCACATAACATATTGATTAATGAATACATTACATTATATGTTATTTTAATGTTTATTGGTGATATATTAATCAATCTAGTTTCACCACAATGTTGAGTTTGAAAGATATTTATGGGACGGAAAATTGGGCTCTAGACTCCATTGCTTGCCCAAGATATTATGAAATTTTCATCATCTTCTCCAAGAAAAAAGAATATAATTAAACATTATAGTAAAATTGGCATAAAATTTAAGTTGGTAATTCCCTATAATTATAAAATGGATGTCAAATTTAATATCTTCCAAGAATTTTTAACATATTATGGACACTACAACCTCACCCCTTAGCTTCTATTGTAGGGTGCCTACTGATGTAGTTACAATATGGATGAATTGGAATAATAATGGAAGACTAATATATAATTATGTACCATAAATATAATGTGTTTTAGACAACATCAACATTCAAAGACCAAATAGTATAATTTGAAACTACTAACACCTATTTCATAAATTGTTTCAACACATACATCAATTCTGAATCTTATTCCCAACATGGTTCCCAAAACTATTTATATGATGGTCAAATGGATGATAAATTTAAGATTTAAATTTACATATGACACTTAAATAGATTCCAAATTTTAGATCATCAATTAATTGTTAAAATGTCATGGACATTATAGTATACTATCATTAATTAGTTACCATTATAAGAAACATATTGTAAATATATCTATTGAAAAAACATCAAGATTTATCAAAATTGAAGAAATTATATTTGATTTGTCACATAACACATTGATTTATGAATCCATTACATCATCCATGAACTTACTATTGATTTATGCTAGTTGACCTCAATCTAGTTATGCCACTATTTCAGGTTTAAAAAATCTTTCCATAAAAAAAAATTCATGCTCCAAAATCTACTATATGCCCAAGATATTAGTTTTTTTTGGATCAAATTATCCAATAAATAATAAAACACTACCATATGATTGGTAAAATGGACACAAAATTTAAGGTTGAAACTACCCTATTAAAGTGAAATGGACGTCAAATTTAAGGTTGTCCATGAATTATTAACATTTAATGGAAATTATAACTCCCACCCCACACTTACCATCATAGGATATCAATGGCTTAATTAAAACATGATATGATATATTGTAATAAAAATGGAAGACTTATATACAAATATCTACCATCAATCATATGTCTTTTACCTAACATCCACATTCAGATGCTAAATGGTACAAATAAAATCTATTAGTACCTATACTATATATTGTTGTAGCACATATCTCAAGTTCATTAATAGTTATAGATGTGTTCATGAACATCTAATATATCATTGGTGAAACAAAGATTTAGGAAAGTTAAAAAATATAACTCGACCAATATCATTTTATTCACCCCTTTAAAAGCCATAAATAAATTTACATGTGTGCCTAATTGATATTTTTAGTGGTGATAAAGTATCATATTAAAAATGGCACTTTTGAATTAATTATGGATACATGAATGGTTATTATAGTGAAAAATAAAATCACTCAATTATGTGGGAACTAAACTCAATAGATGACCCATTACAACAAGGACTGAATGTCTGTATAATAAAAAATAGAACATAACTTTAGAAATGCCTTTGATTTTTAGATTTAAAATGCCTATTTATTACAACACTTTTATTTATAGCCATTGTTTTTAGTTTCTTACATATATTATATTATATAATTATGGCCATGTAATTCTTCTAGTCTATTTACATAACTAAACTTAATAGTTGATCCATTATTATAAGGACTTAATTTTTATATAAGCAAAAATAGAACACATGTTTATAAAGGCCTTTGAGTTTTCATCCTTATCATTTAAAAAAATCTATAACTTCTATATAACCCCTCACTTGTTATTTTTACAAATATTTATTAATAACTTATATACCGATCACATTAAATACAAATTAATGGAATGACACCAACATTTTATGTATTTCATTCCAACAAATATAATTAAAACATGCCAAGATACAAAAAAATCATAATATAATACTTATATATTGGTATATAATATAAATCTAATGTGTTTTAGAAAATTCAAACATTAAGATGCAAAAGGGTATAACTAAAAGCTACTAGCACCTATGTTATTGATTATTTTAACACATACCTCAAGTGCATTTAGAATTCCATGTGTGTGTATGAAAAATAATGTTTCATTAGTGAAATAGAGATTCACATAAAAAGTTAAAAATTTAACTTAGAAAACATTAATTTATTTCTATGATTATTGGAAAATTAAACCAAAATTCACATTTACGTACCTACCTAATATTATTGGTGGTGATAAAGTGTCATATAAATAAGATAAATTTTTCATTAGTTATAGGTAAATGATTTTTTTATTATAAAAAAATGAAAATAATTAAGTTTTGGGGAAACAAGACTCAATAGGTAAACTATTATGATAAGGGCTGAGTGTTCGTATAATCAAAACTATGATAGAGGTTTAATGATTCCTTTGACTTTTTCAAATTTAACATGTGAAAAATTACAAAAAAAACCTATATATAACCCCTAAATTTCAATTTCCACACATATTTATTAACCATTTATAAATAAATAACATTGGATGCAATTTTATGGAATGTCACTAATGTTTTTTGGTACTTACTACCAATATATAATTAAAACATGAAAATAGATAATAGTTTCATAATATAAGATTTATATACATGTATTTTACACCAAAACACAATATTTCAAATAACATCAACCTCTAGATGCCAAAGGGTATAAATAAAAGCTATTAGCACCATTGTTACATATTGTTGCAACACATATTTCAAGTTCATCAAAATTAAATATGTGTGCATGAACATCTAATGAAATATTTATCAAAACTCTTTAGCCAAGATCTCTCCAATGGTTTATTACCACAACCATTGATTCTTTAGCATAAACAAGAGAAAACCAATTGACAAAAGAATTATTGTATTCAAATGATATGCAAAAGATTATGAAACATAAAGAATCATATAAAGCATGCATATTACAATGAGATCACTTGATTATATAGGCAAAGAAAAATAATATAAAAGCTAAACTATACAATGTAGGACTAAACCCTACATAAGACAAAACTAGGTAAACACAAATACCTAGAGCCTAGAAAGCATGGGTAAGATACTCTAACACCCCCCTTCAATTGAAGCTATGGGATAACAATAGAGGATGTAGTGTGAAGTCACATGTCCTTATGGATGCTAATCCATCATGCCAGAGTACATGTATGTCAAATCACTCTAACCACCAATTAAAAATAAGAATGGTGTTGAATATGAGGATCATTAAACACAAATACTATTATCTAAAGTATTAGGTATAATGATGAACCCAAGGAAGCATAACTCAAACACCCTCCAATGTGATGGTGAGAAGTGAGCATAAAGACTGGTGGGTTAGCCAAATTGGTGTCACTATTGAGGATACCACATTAGTATCACTATAAGAGTCACCAAGAAGGCCATGGAGTGGAGTAATAATCCTCATATGGGTTTTAGAAAAGTGCCTAAATAAGATACCCATATACAAAGGAGAAATCAAAAAAACACTCAAACGTGAAAAATACATATAATTCTCATAAAATGGAGAAAAAGAGAGAAAACCCATAGGAAAAACCCCCCGCCCAAAAGAGAGAAAAGAAGAAGAGATAGAGGAAAGACCTTCATAGATGATGCTGAAGAAGTTCACACTCTAAGTACTCACAAGTCACAAAATAACTCAATCTGCATGAGTGGTCCAAATCCACTACTCAATCACAAAAAAACTCACACTAGGCTTCACCAGAATAGATTCAATCAAGAAGACTATTAATGGTGATGAAAATACAAAAAAGTACATCATGTACAAGGAACACTCAACACCAAGAAGAAAAATGTATATCACACCCCCCCCCATACTAATGAATGGATGGAGTGGAGAAATAAAGGTTTACACGAGTGGTTTGAATCCATACTTGAACACTAAACAAGCTAACACTGTATACACCAGAATAAATCCTAAAAAAAGAGACTATCAACTATTAAAAAAGGTGTCAAAAATACAAATAAGTATTTTAAAGATGCTGGCCCATGGTGGTGATGAAAAAGGCAAGAAACTAATGAAGTGAAAAGGTGACCAAAATAGGACACATAAATTCATGAAGGTAGATAAGGTTGAATCAATAAACCCCCCATGACACTTTATAGATCAGTACAAGTAAAATATAACCCATACACCCAAAAAAACACTAGATAGAAATAAGGAAGACACTAGGATTAACCATAATAGCTCAAAATGAGGAGACTATTGACTTGTCAAAAGAGCCATCAAGAGATGCTCCAAAAATAAAGGAGCGAAGAGGTGTCCCCATAGAAGAAAGTGAGATGCTAAGAAAGGGGCCTCAAGAAGACATGACATAACTACTAGTGTGTCAAAGTAATAATACATATTGGCTATGATAGAAGAGTGTGGTAATGGTAAAAAATATCTATGTATGAAAACACACTAGAAAAGGATTAGCAACTAAAAACAACATACAAAACACAGGCAAAAGGACATTGAGCTCAACTAGAAATACATCCATAATTATGTGTGTAAAGTAAAATGTAGGGACCATATAATACGAAACCATATAGTAGTGATAATGTACACTTAAGAATAGGATGTCAGACTCAACCAAAAATACATCCATGAGTGAAACAAATTATGACAATGCAATCGAGAAGAATTAAGAAGGAATTTTGTGTTACCTGTGAGGGGGTCTGACCACCTGGTAGACTGGACCTCACCCTCTGATCTCTAACAAATGAAAGAGATAAGGTACATGTAAAATAATGAATGATATCTCTAAAAATTCTCAAAACATATTAAATTCATCACCACTAATATGTCACCACATACTATAAGCAAAGTGCAACATAACCAATATGATGAGACCCCCCATAATGAATCACTTTATATTTTAGTATTTTTTACAATGTAAATAGGACCAATGCATGGAAAATTTAAAATCATGAACTTTTTCAAAAAGAGGAACTTTATTTTGAGCTACTGATTAAAAGTTATTAAAGAAATAATTTCCTGTAAATGAGGCCTATTTAATAAAATTTTCACTAAAAGTTTTAAAAAAATAATGCTACTAAGGGGAATCTAGCGTTCCAATGACTCTTTGGAACCAACACAAAACTAGGAATCTCCTTAGGTCAATAGAAGTCAAAAATAACCTACCCCATATACCACTATATGCTTTTTATAGAAAAAGTCTTATTTGAAAGTGTTTTAATTAAAAATTAAAGCTATTATAGATAAAATTAAAACATGCCTTAATTTTTAATAAATTTAAAAATGAAAAAACAACTATTAAAAAAATTAGAAATAACATTTTTTTCAAAAAACATTTAGGGCAAACTTAGGTTTTCAGACTTTTGACTTTGCAAGAAGGAAATGAAGTTATACGATGCTACCATGGGAGGAGCAATGTAGGTCTAGTATCTTGGGAAAGAAAACTCCATGCTCCTCTACTCCAATGTAGATCATATCTTCTCACATAGTATATTACATGAGCTCCCCCCAATGTCAATGCTACACTAACATTCAGCCTGCAACTCATACCTATTCATCTAAGTGTGGCCCTGGAGCAGTGGTAATGTTGATGGTGATAATTACATTGATACATCATCATTTAAGAGGAGTAACCCCTTCATCCTACCAAACACCAATCTAAATATATTAGGTTAATAATATTATCCCTATGCCATAATTTTAATCAATACCATTAACATAGAATGCATAACGTATGCAAAAAACTTAGAATGCATGCAATAGAGTCAACATATTACCAATCCTCCACATATTTGATCATAAGATTTAAAGCCTAGATACAAAGTGTGATACCAAGGTAAAAATGACTCTAATAAAGAGTTTTAATGCCAAGGTGAGTAGATCTATTTGTCTTTTCAATGCCTCTCCTCCTTTACCACTTAGATCTCTTCAAAACTCCACAAATGGAACAATCCACCTCTAGAGAAATTCCAAGTTTAAATATGGTTAATGGTAAAAAAAAATAGATATCCAAAACCATACAAAAAAACACCAAATAAAATGAACGGTGTGATATGTGCATAGATGAGTATGGCCTATCAAAGGAGTGGAAAGCTAGAGTAAAATAGAGGCATGATTATAGGTGAATGGCCTGCATAATGAGATATTTGACAACCATTACAAAAAATCTCTCAAAAAAATTGTATGCACAACACAACAATAGATCCAACCAACTCAAATCCAATTCATATTATGAGGACAAATAAATGCAATGAAGTAGGATGAGTAATGGATATTGGAGAGTGGCTCTGGTACCATGAAAGAGTTATTAAAATTCTTCATCCAAGATCTCTCCAATGGATCATTACCACATCCATTGATGCTTTAGCATAAATAAGAGGAAACCAATTGATAAAATAATTGTTATAATTAAATTATATGTAAAATATTATGAAACATAATGAATCATATAAAGAAATTAAATTACAATGAGAGAACTTGATTATATAGGCAAGAAAAAACAATATGAAAGCTAAACTAACATATGTGGGACTGAACCCCACATAAGATAAAACTAGGTAAACATAAATACCTAGAGCCAATTAAGCATGAGTAAGATACTCTAACATCTAATGTCTCAATAGTGAAATAAATATTCACACAAAAGTTAAAAAATTAACACAATAAAAAATATTATAGTTTTCCATTGTTAAAAAATATTATTAAAATTCACATCTACTTGCCAAACTAATATTTTTGGTGGTGATAAATTTTTCATTATGGCTATGGAATTAATTGGTTTGAAACTATTGAAGGAATGTTTATTTAGATAATCTTGCCACTATTGACTATGGTATTATCTCTTGAAGAAAATAAATAATGAATACCATGTTTTCATGATAAGGAATGTTGAGTGTGAAATGGTTGTGATGAGGAACCATGATTTATAATAGGAGGTTACAAAAACAAAAAGAAATTATGGATGGAAATAATGAATCTCAACCTATAAAAATATCATGAAAGAAATGAATCTTGAGTTTATTTTTAAAAACAACTTATTTATTTTTTAAAAGAGGATAATTATTTATTTACATTTATTTAAAATAATATGAAAAATTATCTTCAACTAAGAGATATACCTTCATGAATAGTTATAGGGTTTTCCTTGGTTGAGAATAAATCTCTTAATTAGAGTTTTTTTTAGAAAATAAGTGATAGATAGGAAACCAAACATATATAGTTTTACTATTTTTACAATGTATGGAATTGAGCATAGAATTGTATTAAACTCCATCTGGTTTACATCCATATTAAAAAAAATGAAAAAAATTAAAGTTTTCAAAGAAAATATAGATGACACCCATAATATAAACTATTATGCTCATGTTTTTTGCAAGAGCTTTGAGGGCATGCACAAAGATTTAAATTCATTGGCATTGGTAAATTAAATTTACATCATTTTTTCAAAATATCTCCCATGGTTATGATAAGGGTGGTTTGCATTACACCTACACACCTAAATATTTTCATCACTTAAGTGATAGATATTAACCATAACCATATGGTTATGTAGTTGATGGTGTAAAATATTATTATATATTGGGAGGAATTATGTTAATAGATATATAAGTAACAATTACTTTAGCATTATTTCTTGGTAAATGAATTATTGAGTATTAAAGAAACTATAAAAAATTCACTTGTATGGAAACTAAATATGAACCTTGACCCATTATGTAAAGGAAAATGTTTGTATAAATGAAATAGAATAATGACTCTATTTTTTAGTTTTAACATATATAAATGTTTTAAAAACTTCTAAAGTAACTGATTTAATAGTTTTGGGAATATTGGTGTATTATTCCTAATTTAGTTAAAGGTTTGAGTTAATTAAATCAATAAATAAATATGCAAAAATTAAGCTACTAATTTGTATAATTTGACTGTAATTTGAATCTTTCTAAAAATATTAATAAGGGAGAGAAAATAAGACTTATCTAGAAACTAACTGAGATGACTATTACAGGGTTTGAAATTCACTGTGTAGGACTGGGACATTGTCACAAATTAGGATCCAAAATTCATTTTATGATTAGATAGGAGCACTAAAATAGGACACCCTAGGGTTCAATGTTATAGGCCTCTTATACCACTATTATCAAGGAGATCTAAGCTTTCTAGGTTTTGTTCACTATGTTTGTGTGAGTATACCTATGAAATTTTGACTGTCAGATGTCCATGGAACTCACTGTAGAGCTGATTTAGTTTTCAAACCCTAGACTCCATTATGATTTGAAAAATTTTGGGAAAAAGGGAGGGTTAGTGTGTGTAATATAACTTTAACATGTATCCACACCCCTTGTATGTGCATGCTACCTACATACCAATACTCTGAAGAGGGATCAATCCATATGTAGCTCTCCCACTTGATGTGTTTTGTGAAATTATGTGTATGAAGATGTAAATGCTAAAATTGGGTGTGCTTGAGGTGGTTAAGGACTGGTGCAAGGATTTGAAGAAGCTTGTAATAGTATTGGGTAGCTATATGTAGACAATAGGCAAGATTACCTTAGTGGTTTTGCTTGTATTCTTGCTTGCTTTGTAATAATTGCCAACCCCTTCTAAATGACCTTTGAATGGGTTTTTATAGGGATATATTGGTCATGGGTTGAAATTATCACATTAGGATGATAATAAGAGGGATAAGAACCAAAAGAAACTGACCATTGGAGGAAAAATGCACTTCGATAGGAGCACCAAAAGTGCACACTAGAGGGCCTGACACTATAATTCAAATTGGGTACTATAGTCCTATGCTAATGAGACTTGGGGGGATAGATTTGTCATGGAAAGAGTAGTCTAGCTGAGTTAGGATCAATTATAGAAGGCTATGAATGATTGAGAATTAGTGAAAGATGCCTATTAGGGTCATGAGAGCAAATAAGAGGAACCTAATGGGTTAGGTGTCATTAGCCATACTCAAGTTAGCAATTTTCATATTTTATATGACTATATTTGCCCCCCTTTTATTCTAGTGATGTAACAAAGAAAAATACTAGGATAAAGGAAAAAAAGAAAACATACCTAAACTTACCTGTAAGGGTGAAGCTCATGAACCTATGTGGTGTTGGGTGTGCATAGAGAGAGCATGATGTGAAGTGTAAATCTGTAAAAGAAAAAAATGAGTAGATCAGTTCTTACTAGATATGATATATCTAAAATAAGAATGTATAAACTAGGTAAGAGAGAGAGAAGAAGAGAAATGAATGGATACACCTTACCAGGTATGTGAACCAATGTAAAACCTATTTTGATGTTGAGCGATGTTGAGTAATGATAAGTAATATTGGATGATGATGTACCAAGAGTAATATCATGAATAGAGATAAATGCTCAATTCTTAAGAAGTGGCTCAAGAATGTAAAGACTAACCCTTTGGCTTCATCATCATTCACTAAGGGAAGTTATGTGATCATGCATGTGCTAATCGATGTTTAGACTGTGTGTCCAATCCCTCTAAGTATCTAGCTCAAGAATACAAAGGCTAGATAGTCCTTTGGCTCCATCATTACCCTATGAAGTGAAGCTATGAACTGATACCAATATGAATTGTGTCATATGAAATTAATCTTAAATCCCATGAATGTTCTATAAGCTGATAATGTGGCATGGATAGTTGAATGTGTGCTGGAAACTAGGCCACTCTTGGCCAACTTATAAAAGGTGGAGATTAGTCTTGTATGAAAGCCACTCTAAAAATAAGCTATAGGCTTATGTGGAAGCCACTCAAAAATGTGGAGGTTAGGCTTTTTTGAAAGCCACTTCAAAATGATGCCAACCACCTACAAATGGAATAAGGCATCCAACTATTGAGAATTCTTGGGTGATATACTAAACTCAAAAAGAAAAGAAGACAAATGTACCATGCACATTGCCTCTAATCATTGGTTTCTGAAATATGGATTATGATCTAGAAGTTATACCAACTACCTTATCTAAAACTAGAAGTGAGATCTATCATTCCATACATGATGCCCCATATATCTATATTCTGAGGAAAAGTGTACTGAAAACTACTAATTCTAAATTTCTTTGAATGTGTAAAACTGTAACTGAACCTACTTTTCTACCTACGTCTAGAAAATATAATTTTTTTGTTGTTTGGATAGGAACACCAAAATTAGACACTAGAGGGTCTAACATTATAGTCCAATTTTGGCATTATTGTCCTAGGCTAAATTTGATGACTATTTTAAAATTTTGACTATCTACCTGCTCTACTCTATTTCGTTTGAAGTTTGATTATTGTTTTAGGTGTTCTAAGAACTATTTTTTTGACCATTAGGAACTTTTACTCTATGAAAAAACCCCTATTTGATTCCCCCTCTTCTAAGGGTAGGAATGAATACCCTACAATGACTACCCTCAAAAGAAAGATCCCTATAAGTGTGTTATGCTGTAAAGATACAAGATATGGTAATGATAATCAACAAGATATCTTAAGATATAACATGGTTTGTAATGAGAGATTATTAGATCAATAGGGGTATGCCTAGATAAATATAACAATGTAATAAAATGTGTAATATAGTAATCTAGAATTGGAAGTCTAGTTGTTAGTTTATTAGCTGTATAGGAGGGATGAAACTTGATGTTCATCATGGCATCCAAGAAAGTGAGATAATGAATGATGTGGATCATGGCATTGAAAAAAATCAACCAAGCACACAAGGTGAGAATTAAGAAACATACAAGAGTGGCCAATGGGTCAAACAAATAAGTGACATGGGCACATATCACTCAAACTAGAAAGCAAGCATACAAGGCATGTTCAAATGCCACATACACATATAATTGAAAATAAGCAAGGTTGGCACAAGGGCCATAGGCACATAGAAGATTAAAATCAAAGGACATTGGTAAATGTCTAAAGGCACACATAAGAATAGAAGCAAAGGATATCGACAAATTTCCTAAGGCACATATAGGAGACAAAATAGAAATTGAGAAATTTAATCACATCTAACTATGAAAAGAAAGAAAAGAAAGCATTCAATACTGAAAATATAATCAAATATAACTAATCAAAACAAGAAGTGAAAGTATGCAAGACATATTAGTACAAGACTAGGTATGTGATAAGAAATACACTAGTGTTATATACTAGTGAGATGTCAACATAGTAATCTATGTAAGCTAATAAGTATTGTATATCAATATGATAACTAGAATATGTTGTGTAGGAATGACATAACCTGGATGGTGTAGTCTTGTATAATATGCCCTCAATGGGTAGATATATTGATATGTGTCTATAATGTAGAAGAAGGATGCCCCCTCAATGGGTAGAGTGAAGCAATCAAGTATCTGAACATCATTACACACACTCAAAAAAATCAAGTGAAGCATGGTAATGTAAATAAATCAATAATAAATATAATAAAATAACAAATGTAAGTCTAGTATAGTAGTAGAAATATAAAGAATGGATAATGCATACAATCAAAATGTTTTTATGTTTTTGAATTTTTTTGGATTTTGAAATATTTGAATGTTTTTAGTATTTTTGAAATGTTATATTATTTTTGGTATATTAGAATAAGACATGTAAAATCAATCATAAGGAAATTATGTACAAGAAATACTAAGCAACTATGTATAAGTAAGGCTAATGAGAGATGATACTAACCAATGAGTCTCATGGGAGGCTCCCTATTATGGTGTCTTATATCAAGGAAAGGGATAATATGTGATCATGAAGCACAATGGAAAGGATAGACTATGGCTATGAAAGCTATATATGTTGTAAATCCTCTAAAATCTCTAAAGTAGAAACCAATTGTGGGCTTACCCTATAACTCTAAGAAGTGGATGCAACTATAGGCCTCTTAGGGACCTATCGGTAGTAGAAGAAGCTCTTTAAACATGCACTCTATGTGTAGAGGCATGAGACCTCAATGATACTATCCTAGATGTGAACACTATAGCTAAATGCTATCTAGAATCTTAAAACTATGGTTACTCTGAAATAGACCTTCATGAAAGTGTATGAACTCTCTATGCTAGCAATGGAGGTCTCAACTGTTTCTAAATCTAAACTGGAGGAAGAACTAAAACTAGTGGATAAACTAAAATTGGTGGAGAAACTAAACATGGTGGTTGAAAAATAGTAAATGTCTCTAAAGTGAGGATTGGTAACTCATATGGAACTCCACCAACTATAAAAATCTGATTAATGTGAATGAATTTCATGCATCTATGAAATGTAGAAGGTAATATTCAAAGTTTTTAATCTATGGTTGACCAAGTAACATATCAAAAACTCCTACATTAGGAATAATAGTAAATGGTGTGGCCATATGTGTTGGACCAACTTATAGAGAAAGTACAATCTCACCCCATAAACTTTGTATATGCCCACTAAATTTGCTAATAACTATGTCTTTCAAGGTAATATCTTGATTCGAATATCCCAAATGCTATAATAATGTCATAGTGCACATGTTCACACTGGATCCATTGTCTATGAGAACACTATGAATAAGATGATTATGAATGTAAGCTTTGATAACAAGTGAATGATATTCCAAATAATCCTCAACTATATCTTATTCTAAGAAAGAGATGGAAGGTCTATCTAGAACTTTGGAATTGCATACACCAATCATGTTTCTCAAAGGATATAACTCAACTAAAGGTGACCTATATGTATTTGGTGGGGGATGTGCATGATATGCATGTTGAACACTTAATGTATCCCCTGTCTCTTGTTTAAAATGCTATGGAAAAGGATCTAAAAATATTTTCAAAGATTTATCATGCATTTGATTGGCCTTAGGAAGTTGAACTGAATTACCAAGATCAATAGTATTTCCATCTATCAAGTCTTGTATATTGTGTTTCAAACTGATGCATCTATTTTTTGTATGGCCTAGTGCCCTATGAAACTCACAAAATACATGTTGATCATATCCTTGTGGAAGAGGCTTTGTTGGATCAACTTCTTGAATAGGAGGGAGAGATATGATATTACATTCTAATAACTATTGTAAAACTCTAACTGGAGGAACTAGTAGATTATTAAAGGTTCATCGAGGAGGTGTTGATAAAACCATAGGCTAGGGGGGACTTGAAGTCACATTGACTGTAGGTTGATTATGACTCTTGATATAATTAACCTTGACTTTGTATGGCACTTTGTTGTACTCTTATTTATTATTTATAATATACTTGTGTACTTGAGTTTTCCCATTGAAATTAATTTGACTTCCCTTTCTTTTAGTGTATGACATAACTCAGTGAAGGAAGAAAATCTTTTGAACATTATTGATTCATACAAAGCTGGTAGAAGACTCTATTTGAAGATATATTATAACTCTTGATCCACCATGGGGCTAGTCATCTTAGCCAAGATAGTCTTATATCAAAGAACATCATCTGTGAGATGCTCATTTGACCTTTTTTGTTATTGTGCAACTTGGGCATATGAAACCTTATCACCAATGTTAATGCTGAAATGAGTTAGGAACATATTGACTAAAGGATTAAATGCATTGATCGACCGATTTGGTAGAATATAAAACCATTGTAAAGCATAATCCTTTAGATTCTATAGAAATAGCTTGGGTAATAACCAATCATTTGGTACATAATCCAAGCATACTATGTGAAAGGCTCTAAAATGTGTATCTGGATCACCCTTGCCATCATATAGAGTGAGCTTGGCTTAAACAAAACCTTATGGTAAAGGTGTAGAATCAATATGACATGCCAATGGTGTATGTAGTAGATCAAAAGATTCCAAATCCTACATAGGTCTAGAGGCACCTTGATCAAAATGTAGCACCTTGGATTGAAGAGATCTTAACTCTTACACAAGGGATACCACATCAAGAGATACATATGTACTAGATATAGCTGGTGGTGGCATAAAGGTAGGTTGGGCGCTATAGGGGCTTGTTGAGATATGGTTTGCTTTGTAGTGTCATTTATAACTAGTTTCTCTATGGTTTGAGAAGATTAACCATTGTTCACTTTTTTTTGTTCCTCTTGTAGTATTTTAATCATGTCATCTTGCATGTTAGGGTGTTTAGTTAAGAGTTATTGAAGTTCCCTTTTATCAATTTTATTAAAACTAGTGTATTGGGCCATTGTTAAAGTAGGAAAACAAATTGAAAATTGATTGAATTTTTTGAAATAATTTTTAATAAGAAAAGTGCTATGGAAGGAAAGTAATAAAAATAAGAAATGTAAATTTCTAAAAACAATAAACTAGAAAGTGCATAAAAAGGATATGAAGCTCACAAACATGTAAGGTGATACTTCAAGAAGAAAATAAGAGCTAGTACATACAAATAGGGTTTTGATTTAAATTATTTCAAAATTACTAAGGAATTTTAAAAATTGATGTGAATTTATGATTTAAATATGTAAGTAAAACCTCAAAAAAATATAGGAAAAATACTAGGACCTAGTATGGGCAACTAAGGTTTGAAATAAAAATATTTTAAAATTACTATTTTTTTTAAATTTAAAGCTAATTTATTATATTATTATGCAAGTAAAAAATCAAAAAAATATAGGAAAATATTAGGAAAATATCGAGACCTATTATGGGAAACTAGGGTTTGAAAGATTTTTTTTTAAAATTACTACAAAATTCTAAAATTTAAAGTTAATTTTTTATTTTATTATGCAGGTAAAAAATTAGAAAAATATAGGAAAAATTAGAAGCAAATTTACCGTAGGGTTTCTAGGGTTTTTATGCACAGATGAATTAAGTTAGGTTCATCAAATGATTTAACAATTTTGGGAATATTGATGTATTATTCATAATTTAGTTAAAGGTCTAAGTTAATTAAATCAATAAATAAATATGCAATAATTAATCTATTGATTTGTATAATTTGACTGTAATTTGAATCTTTTTAAAAATAGTAATAAGGGAGAGAAAATAAGACTTATCTAGAAATTAACTGAGATGGCTATTGTAGGGTTTAAAATTCACTATGCAAGATTGGGACATTATCACAAATCAGGATCTAGACTTCATTTTATGATTAGATAGGAGCACCAAAATAGGATAACCTAGGGTCTAGTAATATAGTCCTCTTCTACTATTGTCTAAGAGATTTGGTATTTTAAGGTTTTATTTGTTGTGTCTATGTGAGCCTTCCTATGAAATTTCTACTATTGGATGTTTCCAAAAATCTATGAAGAGCTGATTTAGTCTTCAAACGATATAATTCATTGTGATTTGACAAACTTTGGGAAAGAGGGGGGGGGGTTAGTGTGTGTAAGATGCACAACATGTATCTACACCCCTTGTGTGGGCATGTTGCCTACATAACAATACTTCAAAGAGGGATCAAGCCATATGTAGTTCTCTCACTTGATGTATTTTATGTAATTGTGTGTATGAAGATGAAAATGCTAAAAATAGGTTTACTTTAGGTGGCTAGGGATTGATACAAGTATTTGGATAAGCTTTTAATAGTATTATCTTTATGTATATAGAGAATAGGGAAGATTACATTAGTGGTTTTACTTGTATTATTGCTTGTTTTATAATAATTTCCAACCCCTTTTAAATGACCTTTGAATGGGATTTAATAAGGATCTGTTGGTCATGGGTTGAATGTGATTGCATTAGGCCAATAAGAAGAGGGATAAGAACCAAAAGGAACTAACCATTGGATAAATAAATTCACTTGGATAGGAGTATTGAAAGCAGACACTAGAGGGCCCAATGCTATATTCCAAGTTGGTTTCTATAGTCCTAAGCTAACAAGACCTAGGGGTATAAATTTTTCATATAAAGAGTAGTTTGGATGATCTGGGATTAGGTCTAGAAGGCTATAGATGACTAGGAATTAGTGAAAGATTCCTATGAGGGTCATGAGAGCAAGCAAGAAGAACCTAATGGGTTGGGTGTCATTAACCATACTCAAGTTACCAATTTCCACATTTTATATGACTATGGTAACCATTAATTTTATTTCTAACATCTTCATTACTCCCTTATACATAGATCACATTTAATACAAGTTGATGGAATGACATCAATATTATTGGGTAATGCCTACTAATGTATATAGTGTAGGCTATAATGGAATCATAGTGGAAGGTGTATATTGGCTAAGGTGATCAAGATAATGATCCTATTATTGATGTGTGGTCTAACACACAAACATGTAGGTTGGGTAGGGATTCCACCCAAATTTTCATAAAATAAAATTATGATAACCTCCCATCCCGACATAATGATCTCACTCAATTGGCCATCGTGGACTATTCTTGGTCAAGGGACCTTTATGGGTTTAAAAAAATTATAAGAGGAATATTATACCAAGAGAATCAACTCATTCAGACTTAATAATTAATTAAAATATGACTAATACTTTCCATTTCATCCACTAAATTTAACAATGTATAAATAATGATATGTAATGAACATGCAATCTAGATAAAGATTTAACAACTAGTTGAAATTTGAACTACTCTAGAAATAATCTAACAACGGTTATAAAAAAATATAAAAATAAATAGGTTAGGGAGAAAGAAAATATTAGCCTAATTTTTATGGGAGATATATTTGCTTCTGTTAAGTAGAATTATCCTTTGATAAAACTAGTCTTTTCTTGGCCAACTTATGGTGTAGGAGTATAAGGACAATGTTAACTTATGAAAATAGGGAAACAATTTCACCACATACATGTACATACAATGAATGTCAATTTATAAGGATTTATAAAAGGGGATAATTCATGAAATATTGATTCATATTCATCACATACTTAAGTGAATAAATAACTAAGCCCTGATAACCTCAACTCATACAAAGATAAAAGTTAACCATAAAGTACAAAAATACATAAGGAAAAGAGGCAAAATTGTTTGGTCTCTTATCTATTTATCTTTATTCTATTAGTTGTTCAAATAGTTATCCCTTATTTAATCAAAGAGATATTATTTTATAGGAAATGCAAGCCCATGGTGTCATTACTCAACCCACTATCTAGTGGTTTCCAACATTCAATAAAATGGACCTATTTGAATTTTAAATTGACTTAAATCCTTCTTGATCCCAAGGTCATAAATATCAAATCCTGCACTTAACTAAATTTTAATTCAATTTTGGGTGGCTTAATGTCCTTGAAATCTTCTTGGGATGATTAGTTCACCATGATATATATAGGATCCATGCCTTATAATGGATATATTTTGTCCTTTTGTGCCTCTTATCACTTGATCCCAATGTGCATGTTAATCTAATCCTAATGCCACCACCTAGTTGTCTTTGAATTATATTTTTTATGATTAAAATGCCATTAAGAGTTCCTTTTAAAATTTAACCTGGTAGGTCCAATTGGACATACAATCAGTTCTTGGTTTTTTATGGTTTGACAATTTAATATGACCATAAATTTTGGTTTTTGAGCTACCCAAGATGACTTAACATATTGAACTTAAAATCAAGCTCCATTATGTTTCCCTTTTGTCACTTGGTAGTATTTTGGTATTCAGGTAATGTCAAGGTGCTTCTCATTGTTAGGGTATGCCATAATGATTATCCATGCTCTTTCATTAATAAATTTATGGCCTAGATTCTTCAATTATTATTTGTCTAGGATGGATTGAGATATTTACAAGTGGTAAAATATCACTTATCCAAGATCTCATGGGTCTTGTCTCAAATTTTAATATGTATTTATTATTTTAGATTTTTAGGATCTTGACATGAGGTAGTATATCAAGCATCTGAGAGATCAATCATTTGTTTAATATGTACTAAATAACATAGGGATATGGTAAAGCAATATTTAACCATATGGAATCATCCCATTTATCCATAGTCTCTT
This sequence comes from Torreya grandis, assembly GCA_037957365.1. Lineage (NCBI taxonomy): Eukaryota > Viridiplantae > Streptophyta > Pinopsida > Cupressales > Taxaceae > Torreya > Torreya grandis. Next base: position 893,123 of record JARHVA010005647.1, read on the forward strand.
AAAAAGGCTTGTTATTTAAAGTGCTCTGGTGAAGTGAGGGGGAAAGATCCGAATAGGTGGTAACATCTCACTCATATGGAACATGGAAGGAAATAAAATATACATGGATTGTCCTAAGGAAATAATTTAGTTGGATAATTACACATGTCTACATCTCATTTAGTTAGAGGATACATAGATCCTTGAAATTAATTAAGTCTAAAAATTAGTGGAGAAGATAATTATCAACAAGTGACAACTACTTGCTCACCCAGGGCCTATGAGAAAAGGATATAACCATTATAATTCAAAAAAATAAATTAGTTTTTATAATTCAAATACCAAATTTCATAAAAATAGCTAGGTTGAAATCCAAAATAAAGGAAAAAGGTAAGATGGAATAAATGAATAAGAACAACCATTTTTACCAAACTAACAACCAATTTAGTCCAAACTATAGAAGGTAACTAAGTCTAAGAATAAAACCATATAAACACTTAGCCATTTTAAATCAAAAGGAATAATAAATGGACCAAATTTATTAAGGAAAATATATAAAATATCAAAAAATAATTAGATAATTTTCCTAAGTCTAAGCCAAATTTTGCCCAAAATGGATTTTTTCACACTTTTCAAATCACACTTAAAAAATGTTAATATTTTTCAAACTTAAAAAAATTTGGATAATAAGACCAATGGAGTCCCAAATAAATTTTTTAGACCAAGTTCATATAATTAAAATTTATGTTTTAGACTTGTTAGAAACAAAAAAATAAGTTTAAATTCTAGAATTCACATCTAGGGGCTCTTTGAAGTTATACCAATAATTGAAAATAGGCTGAAGGCACATTGTCTACTAAAGCACAAGACCAAACTAAAGAAAAAAAAGAGGTTCCATGATTTCATGATGAAAATAGGGTGTGTTGTGCAATTAATAATATATGGTGACTATATAAGAAAATATGCCTAAGTATTTTGGAATAAAGTAAAATGTCAATGAAACCAAAATTTCAGGATAAAATAATGCATAGAACATGAATAAATTCAAGAAAATACAAGATGTGAGTAGATGAGAGACCAAATATAGTGTCTTAATTTATATAATGTGTGAAATATGATTTAATTTATCATTTCATGGGACCTAAATGGATTAATTTCTATGGTTACAACCATCAGGATAGTGAGTCCTACCTTGAAAAATTTACTTAGATATTACTCCACTTAAAACCAAGAATCCATAGCCCCATATAGAGTTGTATTTGATCCCACTCAAGGTCTTTATATACTAATAATTGAACATATTTAGCCTCAACATAGATTTATTGAATTATCCAGACTTGATATTTTCTAAAATTGATTTTATTTTATGTTCTTAATTTCTCTTTTTTATATTGTCTTAGTTCATAGTTGGGGACCACCATATAAAATGAAAGGAATGACTATAGATTTTTCAACCTAGGTATTTACCACATTAGATTCACCCAAAAAGTTCCATAAACTATTTAAGATGTGAAATTTGTGCTTGGTTTTAGGATAATACTTTCAGTGGCCAACTAGTTTTACCTAAACTAACCCAAACAAGAACAAATATATAACACATACAACAACCTAAGATTTCAAAACTAACACAAAGATAAATACAATATTATAAGCTAATCAAAGAGGAAAATTTCACCAAAATGTCACATGATCCATCTAATTATAAACCTTTCAGTCCTCATTCTTTCTTGACCAATGTGGAACCACATGGCAAAATAGTAATGACAAAACCTATGATGAAAGTTGAAAATGAAGCTAGAAAGCATACCTATACTAACAACAAAAAATAAATAAAATAAAATAATAACAAATATGAAATCATGAATACATAAATAAGCTATTTATAGGAATGTACCAAGCCACTTTGAGCCTAGAAATAATGTTTGAGGAATTATCTATTGATAGGTAATGGTGCATCCTCACTAATTAGACATTTGAGAAGGAAAACATTCCCACCCAAAATTTTAGATATTTGGAAGGTTCCTTGCTAAAGGGCATAAAATTTTCTATGTTTACCCTTATTTTCATGAGCCTTATCTCAAATAAGGAATAATTAGAGATTCTAAAGGCTTTTGTTTTAGTTTACTTATCAAACCAACATTTGACAACTCCTTGATTCTTATTAGAGTGTAATAAGGTTGTATCATATTTTTCCTCCAATTGCATTAAATTTAGGAGGTAAGATTATACTTTGTTTTCATTATTTAGGTAATCCCTCATGAATTTCAAGGTTGGGATTCTTAGGTTTAATGGGAAAATGAGATCTTGGCCAGACACCAAATGATATGGGGAATTACCTAAATAAGACTTAATTATTCTCCTATCAAACCATAATGAAAACTTTAAAACATTATGCCCATCTCTAGGAATCCTTTCCAAGACTTTATTAATTATATTAAACAAATTATTATTCATCAAATTATTTAACCCATTACCTTATAGATAATAATTGGATGACAAATTAAGTATTTCCTAATTATCATATGTCCACTTAGTAAATTTAGTGAAGAGAAATCAAGTCCATTGTCATATATTAGAATAAATGGCATACCAAATCTAGTAACAATGTGATCCTCAAAGAATATGATCACCACTTCATTTGTGCAATTTTTAAACTTAAAATTCTATCCAATGGGTGTATTAGTTATCTCTAAAAGGATTAGATTGTGTCTAGTTGAGTTGTTAGTGTTGATGGCTCCCAAAAAGTCTAATACCCATTTCGTGAACAACCAAACCTCTATGACCAATTACAATGGTATGGATGGGGTATGTTCTCTATGTCAAAAAACTTGGTAATTATGTTAACTTATCACATGATTATGTGAATATTTAAAACATGTGGCTAGTAATAGCCTAATTTAAGTATTTGATGAGTTGTATCACTACCAAAACCATGTACAATTGCATACTTCCCATGGAGGTTTTTAATCACTTTAGCTACTTATTTTTTGTTTAGAAACCTAAAATATATGCCTTAATGATTTATTTTATACAATTTTATTGATTTGATCATGAAGTGGATGGTATTAAGGCATAATTATCTTATTTGAGTGGAGCTCAGATGATTATGAAACTCATTATTCAAAAAATAATGGGCTATGTCCTTGCACCAATCATTATCACTGATGGCCTATATTGTATATTAATGGAAAGTAATTTGGGGATCCACTTATTCTATCAATTTATTTTGTCCTTGTCCTCTCAAAATATTCATTATTTGGAGTTCTAGGTCAAACTCCTAAAGTATTATCATCCAATTTCTGTGTCACTCACCCAACTCATTTTGCATCATCATGGATTTCATATCTATATTAATAACTATAACAAAAACTTTGATTCAACGGATGTAATGTCTGGACTTCTTAACTATTTTGATTAATGAAAAATCCTACTTGTCAATGGTTGAATATATGAGTTTAACATTTATGAGAGTGGATCTCATGAATGATTCAAGTCTTTCCTCCCTAGATTCCTTTCTCTATATTAGGATTATAAGATTTGAATGTTATAAAGTGAAAGAATATATATAAATTAGTTGTGTGTAGTCTAGAATTATAAGCACCAATGTGTTCATGATGTATTTATTTTATATCAATAATATTCACTTATGCTTTAGGGGTCCATTAAATCTTGGTGTCCTTCTTAAGCATGTTTTTTAGTGGTTAAAATATCTATGTGAAGCCCTAGATGAACTTCCTCATAAATTTGATCTTACTAAAGAATGACTTCATCTCCTTATTGCTCCCAGGAAATGGGATCTTTAGAATTGGTTCAACTCTCTTAGGTATATGGAAATACCACATTCAAATATGATATGGACAAGAAATCTCAATTTTCTTACTATGAATATTCATTACTTTTTGTTCAAGGAGATTTCATGCTCTCTACATCTCTAGAGTACCATTCTCAATTCCTTTGCATGGTCAACTTGGTTCTTAGAAAAGATAGTTAGGTCATCCATGTAGATGATAATGCATTTTCCAATAATGTATTTTGATGTGATGTCCATGTTATGTTATAAAGTGGAATCCATATTGATTAGTATGAATGACATCCTTTTGAATGCAAATGTGTCCCATTTTATTATAAATTATGTCTTGATTCTATCTTCATATTTGACCATCACTTGATTATATTCTGAAAAACCATCTAAGAATGACATCATTTGGGATCCAATTACTATATGCATGAATTCATCAAGTAAAGGAAAAAAATATTTATCCTTCTTTGAATATTTATTTAGGTTCCAAAATTCTATGCAAAGATGGATCTATCCACTCTTTTTTTGATATGGCACTAAATTTATCACCTAGGTGGAGTACCTAATAGGAAAGATGATATTTGTTGTAATTAGCTTACATACTTATTTGAATATCAAATGTTTTAATAATGGATTGACTGGACTTTGCCTTTGGTGAAATGGTTGACTCCAAGATTGAGATGAATAGTGTGAGAGAGAATGGAGGTGTTTAACACCTTCATGTCTTCGTAGCTCCATGCAATATTATTTTTAAAATATTTTAAGGCCTACACAATTCTTGATTTTCACCATGGGAGAAGGTCATGCCCAAAATCACACTTTTTGATTCATTCACATTGCCTAGTTTATAATTTTCATGTGTCATACATTTGGCTAAGGTTGTTATATTTTTATCACCTTGGTAATCCATGTCGAATAAACTTTACAATAAGACAATACCTTTTGATATGTTATTGCTATTAAATTTTATTACTCCTTGATCTAACTCAAACTCCCCTGTATCATCCTAATCAATAATATTAGATTTGATTATGTCAGTGTTGGTGATGAAGTTGATGATATGATGATCATCATTTAATACATGGAAGTTTTTGACATTGTCGAGAATAGAAAGATTAGAGACTAGCTCTACTGAGAATCTCCTTAACTTAGATTTAGAAATTATTACCAAAGTGTTTATAGCTATTACCAATGAATCCATCATGTAATTTATTATTTGAGGAAATGTTTGGATGTTGAATGCATTGAAATATTTAATTAAATTCTATAATATGTTATGGTATTTGAAAATACACTTGTCATTACAAGCATAGTGGATCTTGCTTTTCTTGATCACTAATTTTGAATCACCAATCACCTTTAAATTCTTAACTTTATTTTAAAGGAAAACTAGAGGTCATGTAGTAATGCTTCATATTCAACCACATTATTTGTGCATACGAAATATAACTAAAAGGATTACAAGTATGACTTTTCTCAAGGATTAATGAGCTTAATTCTAACACCATACCCACTATTTGACTTAGATCCATCAAAATTCAGAGTCTATATGTAATATTCAACTATGCATAATGGACTATAGAAGGTAGATGTTATAGCCATGTTAAATTATTAATTATTTTCTTTATTTTTTAGCATGGACATGCTTTGTTCTTTGGTTGGTAATGATATTATGGTCTAATATTTTGTATAAGAGGTGGACATTTGACTACTTAGAATGATATCACCTGTAACCTCCAAGAATTTACATTCATTATTTTCAAATGGATAACCATGCCTCAAATTATCATACACTAAGGTAGTAGCATGAAATGAAAGCATTTAAGGTACACAAAAGATATCTTCTTTGTCTACTCAATCAAGTTCTTCAACTTCAGATCCCTTTTGTACAGTCAACATGTTGATGGATAATTTCCCATAAGATTATGCTTATTTATATTTTTTAATATCATAAAATCCAAGTTTAGAGTCCTTGAACAATATCTCATTTATCTTTTTGTACCCTGTGATCATGTGATTCATCTTGGGTTCTCTTTAAATTATAATTTGGTTGAGCATGCCTCACCATAGAAGCCACATGTGGTAGAAATAATTTAAAATGTATCCATTTAGGGTTTTGGAGCAATATTTGTTGAGGATAATCCCATATGCATCAGGAATATCCACTAGTTATATGCTAATGAATTGTTGCACCGGGAAATAATTTGGTAGAGCATGTAAATTATTATGGACATGCTTTGATCTTTGGTTGATAATGATATTATGGTATAATATTTTTTAGAAGAGGTAGGCATTTGACTACTTATAATGATAACACCTATAACCTATAAGAATTTACATTCATTATTTTCACATGGACAACCATGCATCACATTATCATACACTAAGGTAGTAACATGAAATGAAAGAACTTAAGGTGGACAAAATATATCTTCTTTTTATACTCAATCAAGTTTTTCAAATTCAATCCCTTTTGTATAGTCAGCATGTTGATGGATAATTTACCATAATATTATGCTTATTTATCTTTTTCAATATCATAAAATCCAAGTTTAGAGTCATTGAACAAGATCTCATTTATCTTTTTGTACCATATGATCATGTGATTCATTTTGGGCTCTCTTTAAATTATAATTTGGTTGAGCATGCCTCACCATAGAGGCCACATGTGGTATAAATAAGTTAAAATTTATCCATTTAGGGTTTTGGACCAATATTTATGGAGTATCATCACATATGCATCAAGAATATCCACTAGTTATATGCTAATGAATTGTTGTACCCTTAGATTAGAAGCTAATTGCATGTGAATGTGGTTAAGTTCACCAACCACCTTGACCTTTAACTTGTACAATTAAACAAACTTTCTACTTGACTTGATAGGATCCAAATTGAGTTTTTGGTAAATTTCATAAGGGGTCACATTGCCTGAAGGACCTGAATCTACAAAATAATTGTGTATGGTTTTTACAAAAAAAAATATTTTTAGTAAAAAATGAGGAATTTTAGTCTTCTCTCTATAAATAGAAAAATGAACATAAATTGTGTTATTAACTTATTTCCTTTTAGGAATAGATAATTATTTTAATAACAAGTTCTTTTGGTTAAAAAACTAGAGTAAATCAAACATTCTTATGCTAGCCTTAGTATTCTTTAGGTACTCAACACTATTATGTCCTAGTTTATTTTATTCTAGTAGTTTATAAAATTATGGAGGAATATCATTTTATTTTGGTTGATAGGATGTGGTATGCCCTTTTAGTGGAAATGGATTATTTCTTGAGTTCTCATTAAGTGGAACCTAAATTTTGTTTGAGAGTATATGTAGTCAAATGAATTTACAACTTACTCCTAAACTAATAAATATTTACTCTTTGAAATTGTTTAAAGGCACAAACTTCCTCAAAGTTATCATCAAGCTCATTTTCACTATCTAATGGGAAATCATAATTTTTTAAGACTAAATAAGTACCTAAAATATCTCCACTCTAGCTTGGGTTATTATCACTTATACATACTATCTTAAGGTTATTCATCTCCTTTTGGAAGATGTTTGAAGCCAATATAAATTGGACACAATATGTCTCAACATGATCAGCTATATTATGTAGCCTACAATAGGTGGGCAAGGATAAGACAACCATGTTCATCGATTTTAAAGAACTATTGTTATTCTAATTTATGTTGTGAAGAGGACTACACACATTTCCATTATTGGGTCTAGTGTTACACTACCTATTGGTTCTCTAAAAATTATAGTTACTATTTTGATGTGGGTTATTTATGTTTTGATTAGTATTTTGAGGAGCCTACCTTCATAATTTAATGATGTGATTGGTCAATATATGGACCATATGTTATAAATTAGCTACCTTTAGGTTTAGAGTGGCATTCTAGTCACTTCTTGCTTGTGGTAGTGGGTTAAAAATATGTGTATAAGTGTTTATAAATGCATGGATAAGTTGATTATTGTCAGGGTTAAAATAATTGATTTAAATATACATGGTAGTATAATTTTACATAACATTAAAACATTGCTGATTTTTAGGTTGTCATAACACGTGATTTAGAGGTACATAAGGTTGATTTTTAAGCATGTGATTCAAGGGCTATGGATTATAGACTAGGTTGGGACATGGATACATAACTCATAAAATTAGATACATTATAGGGGTGTTTGTCATAAGAGTTTGGTTTATCATTAGAATTTGATTATAGGCACCCAATTTCCCTAATGAGGGTAAGGGATAGGCACCATATCCTTCAGGAATGATTTGATGTTCAATAATAATAACTTTTTTGTAAACTAAATATAAATATGTGAGTATTTCTATATTTATTATAAGAAACATATAAGTCATTGGATCTGAAGCTCTCATATATGTCTGTATGGTAGAAGACTTTATTTATGTATATGGGTCCTTCAATATTTTGTATAACTTATGGAAATGAGTACTAAAAATAGTCATAATATCATTTAGTTCCCTATTTTCACTTGAAAACTAATGATATAATATATTAGGGTCTATAGGTATCCTAAAATTATTAGTAAACATGGTCTCAAGCTTAGCCAAATAGGTGATGGATCCATTTGGGAGACCTAAATACCAACCATACATTGATTTAGCTAAGGTACTGTGGCAAAATTAACATAAAACATATTCATATTGAACTTGAGTTTGAATTGAGTCATAATTAAATGTTTGGATATGTTCCTCTATTGTTATTACCCCACCACAAACATATCTTGGACAAAACTTTATAGGGTTTTTTTGATAAGTCATGTATAAGTCTTGGAATATTCATAGGACAAATACTTAATCCAAGCTATGTAGGATTATCCATTGGTGGGTTTTGAGGAAGAGAAAAAGGGTTAAGAAAAGGGAATAAAATAGTAGAGGAGCTACTAGCTAAGTATATTTGTCTAGTTTTGGCCTTCCATTTATCAATTCAAGTTATCCTATGCTATGTTAGGTGCAATAACTCAAATCCACCCTCAATGGAATTTGACCTCATAGTTATTCTCTTATTTTAAAGTTTTGGAAACTTGGAATTTTTTAGTCTAATCAAGGTTCTGAAAGTGTTAGAAGGTTCCCTCCTTTTGGAACCAATCTTATTGACAAGTGGTTTAAGACACTAATATGTAGGTCAGGCAGGGATTCCACCCAAACTATTTTGAAAGGAAGTTTTGAGAACCACCCCAAGGTATATGTCTATTGGGTCTTGGCATACTGATCTGACTCAGTTGGCCATTGTGGAATATTCTAGGTCAAAAGACATTTGTTGGTTTAAAAAAATTATAAGAGGAAACTTAGACCAAGATAATCAACTCATTCAAACTTAACAATTAATTTAAAGATAACTAATACTTTCCATTTCATCCACTAAATTTAACAAGGCATCAATAATGATAATAAATGAACATGAAATATAGATAAATCTTTAGAAAATATTATAATTCAAACTACTATAGAAATAGTCTAACAATGGTTATAAAAACTATCAAAAGAGAGAGGGTAGGGAGAAAGAAAAAATTATCTTGATCTATAGGGTAAATAGATCTGATTTTATGAATTAGATAAATCATTTGATAAAAATAGTCTTTACTTGGCCATCATAACATAATGAGAAGGAAGAGATGGTGCAAGAGTCTAAGGGTAATGTTAGCTTATGAAAAAGAGGGAAATGATATCACCATATACATGTGTAGTCAATGAATATCAACTTTTTAGGCTTTCCAAAAGGGGATAATTCATGTAATATAAACTTATATTCATAACATACTCGAGTGAATAAAAAATTAAGTCTTAACAACCTTAGATCATACAAAGATAAAAGTTAAGTGGAAATCAAAAAAATAAATAAGGGAAAGAGGAAAAACTACATGATCTATTATCTACCTAGCTCTATTATATAAATTGATTAAATATCTAAGCCTTATTCAATAAAATATTTAGTATTTTATAGGTGATGCAAGCCCATGGTATCATTAATCAACCCATTATCTGGTGGTTTCAAAGATTCAATGAGACAAACCTATTTGAAATTTGAATCGACCCAAATCCTACTCAATACTAAGGTCATAAATATAAAATCCAATAATTGATTGAGTTTGAATTCAATTATGGAAAACTAAATGTACTTAAAATATTATCAATATGATCAGTTCACCATGTTATATGCAGGATCCATGCTTAATCAAGGCAATCCTTTTTCCTTTTATGCCTCTTATCACTTAATCCCAATATGCATGCTAAGTTTGATCTTAAATCCACCACACAATTGTATTTGAATTCTATATTTTATGATATATATACCATTAAGATGTCCCTATACAACTATATGGTATAGGTTAGGTTGTACACATAGTTTTTTCTTGGGTTCTTACAGTTTGACAGGTGGAGATGGTCATCAATTTTGGTTTTTGAACTACTGATGTACAACATCACAAGTTGACATAAGTTTTTTTTTTGTATTTAAAAGTTTCATGTTAGCAATTTTTTATTTTATTTGGGTGTTATATGTATTATAGGTTCCCTTAATATGTTTTTGAGTCATTATTAGTCTTTGGTTTGTGTGTTTTTGGTCCTTTTGGAGTTTCTCATGAAAAGGGAAGATTTAAAAATTTGATTTTTATAAATAGGATTTGAGTGATGTTTTGGATTTTGTGAACAATGACAATGTTTTTAAATGTTGTGTAAGGTTATTATTATGTCCTAGGAGTGTGTTAAATGGTTTTTAAATGTGAAATACATGGAAAAGGAATTATAAGCCAAGAAATTTGAATGGTAACTGCCACCCTACATGGAGTTGGCCAAGAAAAAGGAGTTGTCTTGCATGCTTAGTGCCTTTAAAAGGTATAAATTCATGTGAGTGAGAGTGTAAGTTATATTAGGTATTTAAGGTAGCATAAATTTTAAATAAATAGGTAAATATCCTAAATAATGACAATAAAGTTAAATATTTACAAAAACTTTGTTTGCCTTTGTAAAATTTTTGTATCTGAATATTGTAAGAGCAATGTGATCAAGGAATAAAATAATGTTTTATAGAGAATTTTTGGAATTATTTAAGGATAATGGTATGTAATTAGTTATTTTTTATTTTTATTATTTTAATATAGTGTGTTATTTTCACTCATATACAGGTTCAAGGGTTGCAAGCTTTGAAGGCTCTATTTTGCACAATCTAAAAGGAAGAGAATAAGGGAGTTTTGAAGACCGTTAAAATGTTTTAGACATAATAGTATATTTGAGAATATAAATTTTATGTTGTTAATTATTTTTTAGTTCTTAGAATAGTCTCATATTTCAATATTTGATTCAGACCTCCATGATAAGTGTACACAATCCTGCAAGTGTTCCCAAATTTCTATAAAAGTGGTTGTTGGATTTTTATTGTTATTGATCATAAATGAATAGTTATTGAAAAATTTAAGGTGATTTTGGGTAGAAAATAAAGATTTATTATAAGTATTTACATTGTACTTAATCTTAAAATATTCCCTTTTGATAGCTCTCAGCCTTGCAAAAGCATGTCAAAACTAGACCTAGGGTTTGAATCTTGAAACTAACATAACTTGAGTGTCCACTAACCAAAATTGATAAAAATTTAGAATATAATGTATTTTGATGTGTTATATAGGATTAAATATTTTTTAATTTTTTAAATTTTTATACAATATGGTCATCAGGACTATGGGATTAAATTAGGCCTAAAGAGACCTAATTAGTAAAGAGGCTTGGTGAGTTAGTAGGGTTCTAATGAGAGTTGTGAGATAAAAATTTGTATGAAGATGTAAGGGGATAAAGGGTATCTATAAATATATTTATTTGGTTTTTAAGCTTGTTATATTGTTCAAACTACTGGATTTATACTAAAATAGAGTTACATGGAGTTAGGCAATAAAGAAGAAAGAGTGAGTTGTTTGAGAATTCTAACCTTGAGATTGAGTATTCTGATTGGATGTGTAAGGGAGATAAAAATTACTATATTAATGGCCATATAATCTTATTTTTTGAGATAATAATATTGGAAATATGCATTAGGCCTTTAGGCCTATAAACGTATCTCAAAGAATGAGAAAGCTTGAGGAAAGAACAAAGAATGGACTCTTAAAAGTTGTGTATGAGACGATGATGGTGGTAATAAGGAGGGAAGAGTGTAGAGGAAGAATATGAGTGAAATTTATTCAATATATAGGAGAGAACTAGGTATTAAAGAGGCTTAGGAGCCTAGCAAAGGTAATAAGGATCAAGAGTGATCAAGGATATCAAAATACAATCAAGTGCCTGCATTAAGCAAATAAATTAGAGTTTAAATAAAAAGATTAAAGGAATAAATCAGAGCCAGGGAAATGTATGAGGAGATCTATGGATCAAATCTACATCAAATACCCAAGATGATTTATCATACTTTCTAGATAATTAATCTCTATTATGTTTCCATTTTGTCACTTGGTAGTATTTTTCTATTCATAAAATGTCAAGATACTTCTCATTATTAGGGTACACCATGTGGCTACCCAATTATTTTCTAATAATCAATTGAGGACCCATATTATTTGACTATTTTTTGGTTAGGATGGATTTAAATATTGACAAGTGGCATGATATCCTCATCTAGGAGCTTGTGGCTCTTGACTTGACATTCAATATGTCCTGATTAATTCAAGGTTATAGGATCTAAACACAAGGAAAAAATTATGAATATAATAGGTCTATCATATGTTTAATATGTAATGACTATACTTGATCCATGATGACACATTATTTCACCATGTGGCATAATCCTATTCACCCAGAGGCTCTTAAGAAGGCTCATTATTTAAAGTGACCTGGTAAAGTAAGGGGGCAAGATTCTGATAGGTGGCATAATATTGATCATATAAATTCTAAAATAAAATAAAATATGCACAAAATGGCTTGATAAAGTAATGCAATAGTATCATGACACATGGTTTCATCTTGTTTAGTTAGAAGAAATGGAGTGAAAATCAATTAAGTCTAAAAGGTAGTAGAGAAGCAAATAATTGATAAGTGAAGCTCCTTGCTTACCCAAGGCCTATGAAAAAAATAGATATCTATTATAATTAAAAAAAAATAAAGTAATTTTTATAATTTTAATATAAACTTTCACAAAAACATCTAATTCAAAATCTAAAAGAAAGGAAAAGGAGAGACATAATAAGCAAATAAGAACAATTGATTTTTATAAACTAACAACTAATTTAGTCTAAAATATTGAAAATGACTAATTCTAAGAATAAAATGATATAAAAGCTTATCAATTTTAAATAAAAATGAACTATAAATGGGCCAATTATCTTAATTAAAAGATAAAAAATTTCTAAAAATAGTTAGATAATTTGCCTAACTCTAAGTAAATTTTTTTCCAAAAGTGAAATTTTCACACTTCTCAAAACATGCTTTAGAAAAGCTATTTTTTTTTTAAACTTAGAAAACTCAAATAATAATATCAATTGAGTTTCAAATTTACTTTTTATACCAAGTGCATAAAATTGAAATTTGTGTTTCAACTTTGTATAAATAACAAATTAATTTTAAATGTTAGACTTAACATTTAGGGGCTCTTTCTAGCTAGACCAATAATTGAAATAGGTCAAAGGCACAAAATACACTAAATCGAAAGACCAAAATATAGATAAAAAAGATGTTCTATGATTTCATGATGAAATTGGGCCATGTTTTGGAATCAATAACACTTTCTCTCTCTAGATTATGATATAAATATTAGGAAAAACTAGAGCATATGCATATGAAAATATATCAAAGTGATGTATCCAAGAAGTGAAAAACAATTGTGGATGTGATAGAATTAATAACCTTAATATAAAGGGTATATGGTTGCAAAGTATATAATTAATATATGGGATTTGGAGTCTAATTAGGTCCAAAGATAAAATCGATGTTGTATAAGAAGAGTTGTAAAATATATATCAAGGATATAATGAAATTGCATGCTAGGGTAACTTAGATTTGAGATGTAAATAAGGTAAAATAAACAAGGTATAAAATCAAAATGGATGATTGGAGCTATAGTTTGGGTAATTTCAGATCAGACATGACCTAAACTATGATTACATTTGTAGGCCTAAACACCCTATAATATGCCAAATTTATACATAAATTTAACCTATGTGAGAAAAGAGACAAAAACATACATACTAATCTAATAATAATAAAAACATATATATATATATATATATATATATATACTAATTAAATAAAAGGAGAGAGATCAGGGTTAGAGACAATTACATCAAGTTGAATTTTTGGTGATCTAATAATAATAAACACACACACACACACACACACACACACACACACACACACACACACACACACACACACACACACACACACACACACACACACACACACACACACACACATATATATACTAATTAAATAAAAGGAGAGAGATCAGGGTTAGAGATAATTACATCAGGTTGAATTTTTGTGCATCAACATCCCCCTTGGTTATAGTGTCACTTTGTAAGAGATGTTATTGGTGAATAACTCAAATGGAAAGAATGAAGACCTAAGTTTACTTTATTAGGAACTCCAAATTATAGGGGGAACCTAGTTGGTTCAAATTCCTACTATTAAACTTAAATGACCTTGAGGAAGACTTTACCTCCACAAGAATAAAACTCTATCCATTAATTCCTCCTACTACTTAAGTGCTTAAATATGAGCGTGAACAAATAAGATGAGTTTTATGTGTGTTTAAAATGATATTTATGACCTATATACATATATATCTAAATTTATAAATAAAAATTTGATCTAATTAGATGGTATTTATTGATATAATATAAATATATTGGCTGACCTATTACTATATCATAAGAAATTATACAATATAGAAATCTCAAAATTATATTAGTAGTAATGATATATTATAGTGATAAATAGGATGTAAAAACCTATATAAACAATGAAAATACTATAGGAATTACATGAAGGATACAAAAATAAATAGAAGGATACTGAGAAAGAAAATGGAAAAGTGTCTTAGAAGAGGCTAACATAATACTGATGTAGCTATGAGTGCATAGTATATAAACATATTGCACTTAGGACCAATAACACATCTATTTATGGTACACTCCTAATGAAATTCACTTAGGGATATTGATGTGATAACAAATCCTAAAAGATATATCTTCCATAAAATATAAAGATGAAAAATACCAATGTATACTATGCCCCACCCAAAGATGATCACATGTCATAATAGTGTAAAAAAATATGGTGCCTTTTGAAAGATACGTAAAAACATTAAATAATAAAATAAATGTTGGAATAAATGTTGATAAGTGACCATAGAACCCCAAATAAAAAGTGTAAGCTTGGGATAACTAGTGAAGCATAAATACCATCCTGTGAAGGAAAATATGCATGAAAAATGAAAGGATCTTACCTTCCCACAAAGTCTTCCCCATTCCTAGGACCCTTTATATATATCAATATAATATGAGGATTGGGTACTTATGTGATAAATTAGGTGACAATAATGATATATATGATAACTCCTACACTAGTCCCTTAGTCTTTTACAACCTGATGGGTCTTAGATGTATCATAAAGCCAACTGTAGAGTTTTATATTTGAATAGGATAAAGGTTTTGAAAAATTATATTATCACATAATTGGTGTGATTTTAATTTTTATATTTCATTTCTTTACCTTTTTATTATGATACTATAGATTTTGACTATTTTGGATTTTTATATTTTCCTCCTCCACAAGGATTTGTAAAATGAACATTGGGTGTTAAATATAACTAACACATGAGATATTACACCTATATACTAAAAATAATAACCTAGAGACTAATAATATTACATAATCTAAGAAATTCACCTTAGAAAAGAGTGAAATATTGAACCAACCATGGTGTGTGAAAAAAGAGATGGAAAATAGGAAATATAAAGGTGACCATAAAATGATTGGGTTGACCCAATTGTAAAAAAATGTATAAATGAGTATGATATAATGATAATAGTTTTGAGGCTACATCATAAGAGAGGTAAAATGTGAATGATAACATGTAGATAGACTAAAATAATGGTGCCAAAAATTAATATAATTGTCTCCAGGTTAAAAAACACCACTCTCAACCATTGACTTATATTTTTAATAAAACACCTAGTTATGGTTAGGAGTTAAAGAAGGATATAAAATGGATGGGAATTTGTAAGGATGGCCTAGTTTTATTCTTAAAGATCTTACATTAAAAATCACAAACTAAAAAATCTAAGAGGAAAAACATAATTAGGATAAAGTTATGACATGTTTAAAAGAAAATAACACAATGTCAAAATCCAAAGGGTGAAATAATGATAAAAAATAAAAATGAAACACAAAGGAAGTAATGTAAAAATAAACCCATAAAGGAACAACTATAAATGGTACCAAAGAACCATAAGGGAAACAATGTCCTAATAAAATGAATAGGTATAATAAAGGGTGAAAAATATGTCAAAAGAGAAAATAAAAATAATGGGAATATATGATAAATGCCTAGTTTATTCTACAAGGTATTACCATGAGACTCACAAACTAAAAAAGTAAGATGTGTAAAAATGAATAGATACCAAAAAACTAAGAACATGTGTTAAGGTTGATGATAATATACCCATAGGTCTATATAAAGCAAGAATAAGCTACAACATAAAAGTTTATAATAAAAAATATAGGCAGGTGTTAGAATAAAATGTAAATTAAATGTATAACTAAGTGAAATAACAAATAATATACTTTTAAAAAGGTGCATTCATAAAATAGAGGATGAAAATCATAAGATTTATTGAAGTTGATTTCTTTTCTCTTCAATGTATGTAATATTCTTGATAATTAACTCATTTTCAGGGTGATATATTCATAAATTTGAGTAATAATGAGGATTCACATCGTAAAATTACCCCAAAGTGTGTATGAAGGTTATAAAAACAATTTAAAGATGCTACCGATGAGATGTGGGTGAGTTGTTAAAGTGACTTGGTTGTTTCAAGCATCACCCAAGTTCAAATCTTAGTTTGGTATCAAAAGCCATATGTGGCTGATCATTAAGTATTCATAGGCCAATTTTGGCTAATCATTAGTATTATTAGATTGGTAGTGGTTGATTTTTGGTATTCTTGGGATGATTGTGGTTGATCATTGGTATTTTTGGGCCAGTTGTGGCTGTTGATGGTATTATCAGGCCAATTATGGCCATTCATTCATATTCTCTTAGGGATATGGGACCCTAATTGTGTTCCATACCAGTTGGCACTTAAGTCAAAAGTTAATGGGATAGGTACCCATTAACCCTAAGCATTGATATTAAAAAAAATTGAAAGATGCTCCAAAGTGTAAAATATGAAAAATATGGGCAACATAACATGGACCAACATATGAATGAAAAGAAGGATGGTTAACACAAGTTACCCTAATAGTTGAGGTATAGTAGGATTGGATTTTATATTAAAATAGAGAGAGACAAATTTATTTCCTTTTACATAATATTCTTGTAAATTTGTCTCACATCATGGATTATGGCATCTAGGGTAATTTATGGATCTATAGGATGTATTTGGGCTTTTTATTTCATGGTATCAAATATATTGATATAGTATATTTAAATTATATATATTTTGTATGTATCAACACTATAAATACAATTATATTGATTTTATATGAATATTAATCTATTGGCATTATCAATACAATTTGATCTTATAGAGTTATTATGATTGATACAATGATGTTTAACGGGTAGAGGGTTTAAGAATATATTGACACTGTATATGTTTTGGTTGATACATTTGGTTAATACAAGAAGTTTTTTTAATAATGTATCATTTTTTTTCTCTTTTTCCATATATTTAGATTTGAAAAGAAGTATATTTAAGACTATATCAGTGTATTCTATCTCTAGTCGATATATATGGATGTAACAAGAAATTGGTTTTAAAACTATATGAACATAACCAAGATAGTTTTTTTGATAATTTTAAATATTTTTATATTTTTGAGGGGTTGAAACTAAAATTATACCTATAGGATAGGCCCAAAATTCCTTAGGATCATCACCTATTATTTTTGTTTCACTAGGCATGTGAGCTAGGTTCTCTTCATGAGTTGACGAGTTGTCAAAAGTTAGTTTTATAGGGCGGGTTTGAATGTGAACTAAAATTTGATGTCTCATCCACATAAGGCATTAAAATATTGGGGTGTAGGGTGGGTATAAATCAATGAAACTATCATATTCATTACTTGAGTTAAAGTGAGTGTTGCTTACAATAAAAAAAACATCATAGGGATTTTCATCCATGTCATAAAAGTCATCAATAGGAGGATTTTTTTCTTCACACCCCTATAAGGATAATCATGATACATGGTTAAAATTTTATATTTATTTTAAAAAATGCCATAAATTTCAATAAGTGGAGGATCTTCTTATTCGCACCCACCATAAGGATCGTCACTATAGATGTGAGAAATTTTATATTTGTTTTTTAATATATTAGAAGTGTTATAAATGGGGTCCAAAATTTAATAAATGAGAATATCATACATTTTGGGATCTTCATCCATGATAAGTGTAAAATATGGGAGGTTTTTCATCTTTGCCTATGTTATAAGGATATTCATTGAGATTTTCATGAATAATAAGATCATCATGGGGATAATTGGCCATGGAAAATGGAGTGTAATATTTTTATGATGAAGAGTTACCTTCAATGGTGGTCATGGGAGTTATAAATGAGTGACCCATGAAAAATTGGAATGAATTGAGGCTTACTATAAAACCCTTAAGAGGAGACATCATTGAAAAATCATGGAATAATTATAAAGTTTGGATGCATGATGAAAATCCAACTAGTAGTGGGAGAAAATTCATGTCTAGTTAACCAAATTATATGTAGACTAAGATGATCAAGGTAACCATACTATTTATAAATATATATATTAGGATATAAGTATAATACCAAAATAGAGCATATGCACATAAAAATATATTGAGGTAATGTAACAAAGGATGTAAATTATTGTGGATTTAGTAGACAATAATTCAAACTCAATATCAAGGTTATAAGGTTCTAAAAATTAGACCTAAGATATGAGATATTGATATTACCTTAACCATAGTGTGTATATGGATATGTGTGGTCAAATTATGGCTTACATACCTTCATATTATCTTATTGTATTTCTCAATGTTCTTAGTATGGTTGGCCTATAGATTAACTAGGCTATGTAGAGTATATATAAGAGGTAGTGGTTAGTCTTTTAGGATCATATTGTTAATTATATTATTATTTAATTGTTGTGGAGGTTTACCCCTTGAAGTGTCTTAGTCCTAATATTCAATTATTCTTCTTTTTCACCAATTGTTGTTGTGGATCTGCTTATTCCATTCTTAACTATATGATATATGATTCTATTATTGAGAATAATCTAAGTAGTTTCATTATAAGTGGTATCATAAATTTTATTTTATCAAGTTTCTATGATGTTTTTTTGGATCTGCCATCTTGAGCCCTAGAAGGTTGAAAAAACATAACTTGTGAGTCAGGATAAATTATTTTTTTCATCATCGTAGTTTTGTCCATGAGGTTTTTTACAAAAAAGAAACAAAATTAAAAGTTAATTTTTTTTTGTAAATTGGTCAAATTTTCAACTCAACAATTAAAAAATAACCCTCCATCACTTCAGTTTGGTTCTCCTCTAAAAAATCACAATGTCAACCATGGTACAAAGCCATTGTTTCCAAAAGTGGACCTACAAAAGATTAATTGTAATGATCCCCTTAAATGGATTACTCAAATTGAAAATTTATTTAATCTACATCAGACTCTCTAGTCACAAATTGTGGTAATAAACTCTTTGTATTTGGAACCTAATAAATTCATTTGGTATCACTAGTTATATACTCAAAATAAAAATAAGGGTGTCCTAGTTTCATGGTCTATATTTTATGAGGAGTTGTAGCTCCACTATCATAGCAATGTCTCTGAAAACTACTTCACCCAACTGGCCAAGTTGCACCAAACTAGGACTATAAAGGATTACATTCATAAAATTTATAATCTCTCCTTATGTGTGGTAAATATCATTGAGGAAAATTTGATTAATCTATTTTGGGGTGGCCTTAAAGATAACATATAATTGGAAGTTCACATGTTTCATCCTAGTAATGTATATGAATCCATACTAATGGAACATATATATGAGGAAAAAGAGTTAATAAAATGAAGACCTTTCACTAATATTCATGAATATACCTTCCCAACACCATCATTTCCTTATCTTACCTAATTGACACCTCAATAAAAATAAGAAAAGTTTGCAAAAGGTTTGTGTTTTGGTTGTGATATAAAATGGAGTAAAGGACATAAATGTTATAAAAATAAGTTATTTAACATTGAAGTTTCCAATGAGGAGGAAGAAGATGAAGAGGATTCATAGGTAGGTTTGGAATAACCTGAGGATGAATTTGAATACTCTTAACCTACTATTTTTGTCATGAAATTTTATGAATTATTAATTCTTAAAATCTTAAGGTGGTGGGTTTCCTAAATAAATAAAAGGTGACTATGTTAATTGACTCTAGGCATACACATAACTACATCAATATTAAGTTAGCTACTTGTTTAAACTATTTAATTTACCCAATTTTAGAATTTAAGGTCATGATAGTAGATGGTGGTATTGTCAACTATTCTATAAAATTACATAGCATTACTATTTCCATGGGAGATTACTTATTATATCCCCATATGTTTTATATTCCCATGGAGAGATGACATTATTTTGGGAGTGTAGTGTCTCACCACTTTAGGCACTATTGAGATGAATTTCTAAAAACTATTAATGATGTTCCATTTAGAAGGAAATACCTTTGAAATTTTTGTATTATAGGCTAAATATACATAATTATTTATTTCCCATAAGATTATAAAGATTATTAACAAAGGTGCGGAGGGATTTATGGCATGATTATTCTCCATATAGGTTCAACCAAGTAAGGAGTCTATACATTTTGATTTACAAAGGGTTCTAGATAACCACTCTATTATTTTTGGTGACATTTCAAAAGGACTTCATACAATTCATGCACATGACCATGTCATTATCCTCATTTTAGGAAGTACACCACCCAACATTAGACCCTATAAGTATTCCTATACATATAAGAGTGAAATTTAAAATATGGTATATGAGATGTTGGAGGCAAGAATCATCTGACACAACTAAAGCAAATATTCCTCCCCTATGGTCATGGTGCATAAGAAGTATGACACTTGGAGGATATGCCTATACTACAAATAACTCAACAAGTATACCATAAAATATAAGTTTCTTATCCCAATAATTAATGATTTTATATATGAATTGCATGGTATCATTTATTTTTCCAAGTTACACCTTTGTTATAGGTATCATTAGATTTAAATATATAATGAG
This sequence comes from Torreya grandis, assembly GCA_037957365.1. Taxonomy (NCBI): domain Eukaryota; kingdom Viridiplantae; phylum Streptophyta; class Pinopsida; order Cupressales; family Taxaceae; genus Torreya; species Torreya grandis. Next base: position 914,384 of record JARHVA010005647.1, read on the forward strand.
GACATGCCTAAAACAACTTTAATAACTAATGAAGGCCATTATAAATTTATGGTCATGCATTTTATCTTAAAAAACACACCATCTACATTTCATAGTTTGATGAATACTATTTTTAGGTAATTTTTGAGAAAATTTGTATTTGTGTTTCTTGAAGATATCCTCATCTACAAAAAAAATTAGGACAACCATTTGAAGCATGTGAAATATTAATTTTAGTTATGAAACAACATCAATCTTATGACAAACCTTCCAAATTTACTTTTTGTGTCCAAGAGATGGATTAATTTGGTCATATTATTTCACATAAAGGAGTTAAAGTTTATCCTAAAAAAATCCAAGTAATGATGGAGTGGTAGGTTCCCAAGACCCTCAAGAACCTCTAAGGTTTTCTGGGGCTAGTTGGTTATTATCATAGGTTTGTAAAAAAAAATTGGTAGAATTATATCCCCACTCACCTCTTTATTGAATAAATACTCCTTACAATGGATTGATTAAACTACCAAGGAATTTGAATATTTGAAAATGGATATGTGCACAACTTTAGTTTTAGATACTATGGATTTTTTAAAAACTTTTGTTGTGGAGTTTGATGCATCAAGATATGGCATGGGAGTTGTACTCATGCAAGAAAGAATAAAACTATTCTTTTAAAATCACAAATTCAAAGAAAAAATAGGATAAAACCAATAGATGATGGCTATTCTGCATGCATTCAAGTAATGGAGACCTTATTTAATGGGTCATCACTTTCAAATAAATATCGATCATGATACCCTCAAATAGTTTTAGAATAATTATTATCATATGAAGAACAAAAAAAATGGTTTACTAAAATGTTAGGCTATGATTTTGAAATGGTTTATAAGAAAGGAAAAAATAATGTGGTGGTAGATACATTATCCCCAAGAGATGAATCAATTAAGGTATTATTATGTGCAATGACTATGTGGTGGAAGATACATTATCCCTAAGAGATTAATCAATTAAGGAATTATTATATACAAGATCAAAAAGAGATAATGACAGTGATACTCAAGATTTGATTCAAAATCTTCAACATGGTTATGGAGGAGCTAAAAATTTTACATGGAAGGGGAACATATTATCATATAAAGACAAATTATACCTTTGTAAACATTATGTCCTCAAAAATAAAATCCTTTAGAAACTTCTTACATCTCCAAGGATTTTTGAAAACATATCCTAGAATAAAGTAAGAATTTTTGGGAAGGACTCAAGGGGGATGTCCAAAAATATGTGGTTGAATTCATGATATGTCAATAGAACAAAGGAAAAACCATTAAGACCCTAGGTCTTTTGGAACCTTTATCCATCCCTAGACAAAATTATGGGGAGGTTTTCATGGATTTAATTACTAAGTTACCATGGTATGAGGGTAAAAATATTATCATGGTATTTGTGGATCAAATAAAAAAGCATGCTTATTTTTGTTCCTCATCATAACCTTTTGTTACTAGTATAGTAGATTCTATTTTTCTCAATACAACTAAAAAATTGCATGGTACTCCAAATATAATTGTAAGTGACCAAGATCCCATATTTACTAGTAATTTTTGGACTAAATTGTTCAAATTTTTGGGCACCCATTCTGATCATAGCTCATCCTCAATATAATGGACAAAGGGGTTCATTGGTTGCCTCTTGTTGAATGGTGGTATAACACTTATTTTCACACTTCTTCTAAAATACCTCATTTTGTGGAATTTTATGGTATCAACCACCATTAATCACTTCCTCTTTGATGGTGTATCCCAAGGATTTATGTATTGAGGAATACATTCACCATCAACATGAGGTACTAGTGATTTTGTGAGATAATTTAGAAATGACACAAAATAGAATGAAACATCAAGTAGATCAACACCGTAGTGAGGAATTTTGGCATAGGTGATTGGATAATTATAAATTTATAAACATATAATTATATGTATATAAATCAATATAAAAAGGATTAAAATTTTTCACATAAGCATTATTTCCCTTATCATATCTTACAAAAAATTAGTAGTGTGGTTTACAAACTAGAATTTCCCCCATCCACTTATATACATCTAGTTTTCTATGTATCTTTCCTAAAGAAGGTAATTGGACATAGAGTTTCCACTTAGACTAAGTTACCATAATTAGATGAAGAAGGATGAGTCATTATATATCTTGAATAGGTCCTTCACATACATACACTAAGCAACTATGGACTTGAGAAATTCAGGAGTATTTGATCAAATAGAATAACTTACATTCTAAAGATGTAACATGGAAGGATAAAGCATTCCTATAGAAACATTTTGTTTTGATTAAACATTGATGAAAACATTATTCTAAATGGGAATGGAATGATATGGACTCAACCTATAGTGCATCTATGGTTATGTGTGGTTGAATTGTGGCTTATATACCTTCATATTATCTTATTTCATTTCTCAACATTCTTAGTATGGTCAGCCTATGGAATAACCATGGATAATTAGAGTATATATAAGAGATAGTTGTTAGTATTTTAGGATCATATTTTGAATTATGTTTTTATTGAATTTTTATGGAGTTTTCCCCCTCAAAATATCTTAGTCATAATATTCAATTATTTTACTCTTTCATCAATTGTTGTTGTGGATATACTTATTCTATTTTTAACTATGTGATATATAACTCTATTATTGTGAATCATTTAAGTAATTTCATTATAGATATACTAAAGAAGCATAAGACAATGCTAGCTCACACAATCTCAAAATCTAGATAATTACATAAGTATTTCATACACTAGGTTCAAGAACAAATGAATGAAGACATGAGGAATTTTAAGACTCACAAAGAGCTTGCATCAATGATAAAAATAACACTAACTTGAAGACACCTAGAAATGAGCAAGAAAGAAGGACAATGAGCATGGAAGATTCTCCTTCACAATGCCATCATGCATAAGTTTTTATACACACAATTTAGAGATGAGAGATAGGTAAAGAAAGTCTTTATTACTTAAGGAGGTCTTTCATACAAATTATGATATTGTCTAGACTTATCAAATGAAAGTCTTTTCTCTTCAAAATTGAGAGAGAATTTCTTATCAAAAGGGAGAGAGTCTTTTTTCTAAAAATTGAGAGAACCCTTAAAAATGTGTCCCAAAATGAAAGATATAGAGAAAGGAGAAGGAGAGAGTGATCAAGCTATCTCAGATCATTAATTGAGCTACCACTAGATTTTGATCAAATCATGATAAATACATCATAGATAAAGTAGTCTTCATTTGTCCCAATAGCCGCCTAATCTTCTCTTTGGTTGAGCAATATACTAGAGGACATGAATGTGTCTAAGATGATGAGTCACGATCTTGTTATGAATAAAAAATCCTTAGGGACATTAAAAATCCATTAAATGTTCCAAATACTTCCTTCAATCCCCCAATCTACTCTATGAACTTCTATGCCACCTTCCACTTAGCTTCATTATAAGGACAAAATCCTTATGCCCATAAACCTAATAAAGACATGCCATGTCTAATTTAGGTGGCCATAAGCACCTATTTTTTAGAGCTGTGAATATGTTGATAGATGATAAATTTCTCCATAATCAAATATCTAATTCCCTATTGAAATATTTGAGCATAGGTCTTTATTACAGATTGAAAACCAATCCAATTATTGGTTTTCCTATAGTCTATATGTCAATGAATAGCTTACAAATTACATATAATTTTTATTGAACTATATTAGGTCTAAATAGACCTATTATTATTATAAAACTTATGGAAGCTAAGGATATATTTTAAATGACATTGAAAACATAAGAAAACTAAGTCTGCATGCTTTGGATCCTTCAATAGAGGTCTCAACTGAGCTTTACTGGAATCTTTTAAAATATTTGAATTGGTTTGACCTAGATCGCATTCAAATTCTACTTGGAATATATTATTTTTAAATTTTGATATCAAATATTGACCTTGATCTATTTGATGAACATGTGACATCAATCTTGTTCTAATTAATTAAATGCACACCATTGATTTTCTCTTGGTATGAATGAATGTGATCCATAGATCTTATGCAAATTTAATGTTGTTGAGATAATTATCACCCATGCATTTATATTTTAGATTCATTGAAATTTTGACCCATTTCTCACCATTAATCTTTGGTGCATGATTAAATTCATACCATTATATATTCAGGACCCATTAACATCATTGATTGCCTGATCACTATTGATCTACTTTGTGTGAATGAATGCACGCCATTGATCAACTTAAACCCATTGGATTTTTTAATCACTATGCACCATTGGATATTTTATGCATGATCGAATTTGTACTATTGGATCTTAAATTTTAATTAAAATAGTTATTTTTCATTGGTTAAACTTGATGTCTGTACACATGTTTCATTCTACAAGTCTAAATTTAAAGGCTTATATCTTGAGGTATAAAGCTCATCAAGATATGAAATTTGTAGAGAATGATATAGGAATGAGTAAATTTATATCCATGTGTTCTTTTTTCCTAAGAGGATTTATAAGTGAACTTTATTAAATGCATAATCAAGCTGACCCATTCATTTCTGTGTGATCTACCATGACTGCTGGTCTCTTTAGACTTATGCAAGTCATTTTTTGATCATCCACATCATCAAGAACTATATTAATCTTTATTTAACCATAATAGGAATTTTATAACTCATCCATCTAGGTTATTTTATATATTTATGCCAAAATTGGCCAACATCTTTGGTGACATCTTGGGGTTTTTTTTTCTTATGCAAGAAACTAGTGTCCTTAAATTGATACATTGGTCATAGAGTATTTTGATTTATTCCAAACTAAAAATATCATGATATTGATAGAATTTTGACCCTTTTTTAAACATCCTCTTTAAGGCAAAGGGGAAAAAATAGAAAACAAAACAACTATGTTGTAGGTACTTATTGAAAGGGAATCACACAACTATAGAGAAAAGTGCACAAGACACTTAGAAAAAAGCATGAAAAACTACTATAATATGTTAAAATATCATATAATAGCTATAAAATATTATAATAAAAAATATTTAAATGAATTTCATTGACTAAGATGTGTAATACCTCTCCATCCAGTTGGGCAAGCTGAAAATCATTATGTTGTTTGCATCCATGGATCAAATAAGGACCACTCCATAAGCTATCAAAATTGGTATGGTTACCTAGGCTGGCATTATTTGAGTCTCATTTAATGACTAGTTACCCTTCCTTAAAGTCCCTTACTATGGATCTCTTGTCAAATTCATTCTTGACTTGAGCTTGATATGACTCTAATGTCTTCATTACAAGGTCCCTAGTTTCTTAAAGCTCCATGAGCTTTACCATCTTCATGTTCATAGGTTCACTCTCCATAAAATCAAGTTAATGGGATAAATATAATGTAGGTAGTTCAAGATAAATGGGAAAATTTTCTTCCCTTATATATATAATGACATATGGAGAATTGCCAATGGTAGTTTTGGGAGTCACTCTATCAGCCTATAAGGCTATCCTTAGTTTTGTATGCCATGTTCTCTGATTTTCCTTTATAGTTTTCTTGATAATCCTTATTAATTTGTTGTTTGTATATTCTTATATTTAATTACCTTGGGGGTAGTAATTATAGGATGTGTTGAGGTATATGCCTAGCTTAAGTGCCCATTCACTTGTCTTCATGCCAACAAATGTTAATGCATTATATAAAATTATAATAGTTGGGACACCAAACTTGGTTACTATACTATCATATAAGTCTAATATTTCTATCTCATTAGATTATTTCAAGGCAATTCCTTCCACCCACCTAGTGAAGTAGTAAATTATAGTGAGTACACATCTATGTCCTATAGTTAAAGGTGGATTTATCATTCCTATGAAGTCTAACCCCCATTACATGAAGGTTTGCTCCACCTCAATTGGGTTAAGTGGAAGAGCTTCTAATATTTATTTACCTATAAATAAAACACACTTATAAAATTCCCTAACCCATTCATAGGCATCCTTGAAAAGGCTAGGCGAGTAATAACCATCCCTCATTATTTTTTCTATTGTTTTTCTTAGAGCAAAATGGCTTCTTGCAGGTCCATCATGAAACTGCTCCAATAGTTTTGTCACTCAATTGTCATCGATACTCCTAATAAATACCCCATTGAGGTAGTTTCTAAAAATAACACCATAAAATAATGCATAAGGTATCAACTAAAGCTTGAAATACCTTTTTTTTCTCTATCCAAACCTTAGGGGCATTATCTTGTCATTAAGAAATGTGTCATATCTTAGAGCCAACTTTTATGAAGTAGAGGTGCATCTTTTTTTAAGTCATATTATATCACCAAAATAATTTTTGTGTTCTTGAAATTCATATACTATATGATCACACAAGCCTTTGCCTCTTACCAGCTTGGTGAATTTGATCTCCACATCATACTTCATGACCTTAGTAATCTAGCCTACTCTTTTCTCATTCAAATCCTTGTTGAGGAGAAAGTCCCTCACTCTAGGATGAGACACCGTAAGATGGATTTTTCTATTGGAAATCATTGGCCTAAATTTTTTGAGGCTTCTCAAAGCTACAATAACCTACTTTTCTATAAAATTGTACTTTACCTCATATCCTTGTAGCCCTTGACTAAAAAATCCAATTAACTACTCAAGTCCTTCACCATTATTCTACATTAGCATAGCTGATATGTTATCAATATTGGCAAAGATGTAAAATATGAAATATTTTTAGAAATCAAGATTCATGAGAGATGGTGCTTGTGTAATGGCTTGATTGATGGCCTCAAATATTTCTTTACCTTCATTTGACTAAGAAAACACTTGGCTCTTCTTCATCATGATAGTGATGGGTTTGACCAAGTTTGTAAAACTAGGTAAAAACCTTCTCACAAAGTTTATATTCCCAAATAAGCTTTGGATTCCTTTCTTGTGCTTAGGTAAAGAGAGTGTTAAAATAGAACTTATTTTTTTAGGGTTAATGGATAATCCTTCCTTTGAAAAAATATGACCCAAAATTTTTCCTTCATGAATAACAAACACACATTTATTGGGATTTAAGAAGATCCCATACTCTTCTCATCTTTTAAAGATCAACCTTAGATGATCTAAGTGTTTTCTAGCTTTCTTAGAGAAAATTGTGTTGTCATCTAAGTAGACTAGTACCATTTGATTCAACAACCCTTGGAAAACCATGTCCATAGCTATTTGGAAAGTGGCCCCAAAATTTGACAATCCAAAATGCATATTTTGCTAAGCATAAATACCCCACTTTGTGGTGAAAGTAGTCTTATACTGATCTTCCTTTCTTACCAACACTTGGTTATAACTTGAATATCCATCCAAAAGGAAAAAACATTTCAAACCAACAACTATCTAAAGGAGTTGCTCCATTTATGTTAGGGGTAGTGATGTTTTAAAGAGACCCTATTTAGATCCCTGAAGTCAACACACAATCTGATCTCACAATTGGATATGCATGAGGAATGCTGAATGGGAAAGATGATCTTAACTTTAATTAATTTGGTTAATTCTTTCCTCATAAAATCTTTAATTTTGGGGCTTATAGGCCTCTACTTCTACTTGATGGGTTTGGTATTAGCCTCTAATTTTATAGTGTGTTGGGCTAGATTAGGATCAAAGACTCTCAAGTCACTATATTCCCAAGCAAAGATGTCTGTATATTCTTTACAAAGTTCTATGAAAGCATGCCTTTAATCTTTAGTGCTTACCTTTCCAAGCTTGAAGAGATTGTCCTTTAAGAAAAGGACTCTTTCATAGTTCTCTTCATTTGTTGACATCATTGCCTTGTATTTTCTCATATGATATCCTTCATGTAAGACACCTTCAAGGGTGACAATCCCTTTAAGAAGCTTGTTGGATTTCAACTAAATTTTTTTCTCCTCATACTAATGTTGAAAATTTTCTTGGTTTATGAAGGAGAACTCTACTTCCTACGACAAGAAATAGGTAGTTTTATTGTCATTCTCAAAGACCTACTAATGAGATTCATTATCTAGAACTGATGGTCTTACCACTACTTTGACTTGTAGCTATACCTTGGTATTTTTTAATCATTAGGGATATCAAATTAATCTCCCATAATTTCCAACCTATCAACATATATATTTTGGTTACTTGGCACTATTTAGATGTTAAAAGCTTCAAAATCCTCAATTAGGTCCCACACTCTATGTTTGTAAGACTTCATCAAAGAGTTATTGGTGACTTTATAGTCTCTAACCTAGTGTATTATTAGCTTACTATCCCCATAAACTTGTAATTGTTCGATTCTTCTCTTATTATCACATTGAAGACCATGAATAAGGCCCTCTTATTAGACTGTATTGTAAGAGCAACTGAAGTAGAACATATAAGAAGATAAATATTTGTCATTTGAAGGGGATACTAGCATTGTACATGGTTCCACTCCATCTCTGCTCCTTGAACCATCAAAGAACAATTTCCATAAGCTACTACAATTTTTTTTGGTCTAATAAGGGATGGCATGGATTAATTTTATTCATGTAAGTAGTAGATACCCATGTATCTATCCTCAACACCTTCCAAGGGGTTAACTAATTGATTATCATTCCATAGTTCATCTAAGAACATATCAGGTACCTCCTTAGTATGGGTGTTTAGATCTTGACTAGCTAGATGTTCATCCTCACCTAGGATAGTTTAGTTGAGGTTTATGCTATCTAGCCCATAAGGATATATGTGGAATTATGTAATGGGCTCAAATTTGATTGATACTTTGGTCTCATACTCTATTCCAAATTCCATGTATGACCAATCTACTACAAGATAACCTACAATATTTATAGTGAATTATTTGGATAGGTATAGGGCAAAGTAAGAAGGTACTTTTAGGATAAACACATTTTAAACCACTAAGACACTAAGACAATCATATAGGGTCAAGCTGAGATCTTTGATGACACTAGATGGCTTGGTAGAAGAACCATCAAGCTATACCACTCTTTTAGACTAGGGATCATATTTTAGACCAAGTTGATCAACTATGGACTTTGGCATTATTGATGTACTAGACCCATTATCTACCAAGCAATTATACACTAAGGAGTCACCAATGATAAATGAAATGTATAAGGGAGGAGGTTTTACCAAGTTACTTAGTTTCCCTTCACTAGGTCCTTTGGCTACATTAGTGAGAACCACATTTTATTTTATTGGTTCCCTCTTAGGAACCTTGATCTTGGACAATCATTATTGGAGGATCTACCTAGTTAGTCATGGAGAGCATATCCCACATTAGAATGTTCACATTAGAATTTTTAATTTATTTGACAGTTTGTGAGTTTTGAGGGATAAAGACATTCCCTTAATTTTGATTCCTTGGAGCTATTGGAAACTTTGGAATAACAATAGGTCTATTTGGCTTTGATATTGAAGGAGTAATGGTAGGGAACTCTTTGACTACTTCCTGGTTACCATCCATATTCCTTCTTTTGAACCTTGTATTTTTTGCCACTAGGATGTATGCATGGCTCGAACTAGCCTGATGATTGAGTGCATAGCACTCTTCTTTCTCATAATTTACCATTATATCACCCAACTGGCTTGGTCCTTGATCAAGACTTTGACCTTGTTGAGGCTTTTCTAGTTTTGTCATCATGGGCACCTATGTGTTTTGAGCGATAAGATCTTGATTGTACCCATAATTGGTAGCTTGTTGCCATTGATCATTGAAATCTTGGTTAAAGTTAGTGTTTAGGACAATAGATTGCCCAAAAGACTGATTTCAAGGCATGTTTCCCTTGGCCTCTTGAAAAATATTGTTTTTAATATGGACTAAGGTGTTGGAAGTGCTTGTAACATTTAGATTATAGTTACTCTATCAATTATAGTTAGGCTGCCCTTGTCCCTGCCCTCGACATCAGCTTTGGATTTTGAAATTTCATTTATAGGGTGGCCTATTTGCTTGAAAATATTGATACTAAGGTTAATATGAGGCTTGATAAGGCTTATTTAAAGCTTTCTTCCTCTTAAAATTCACTAGTTCATTTCTTAAGGATTGGAACATAATCTTAATCTCTTGAAAGTTCTTATTTCTTGGGAATCACTAAATCCACTCATAGAAACCTTTTCTTGCTTAGGTGAAGGCATAACATCAATTGTAGGCATAGGAGGAATGATGGAAAGGGGAGGAATACAAATAGGAGATGGTCTGATCTAAGGGAATAAAGGCATTAGTGGTTTTAATGTAAGCTTGCTAGCTTGGACTAGACAATTTTCTACCTTGATTACCACCTCATATATATTTGGAAATGTATTCCCTCCCACCAAATTGATCATTACTACAATGCCACTATTAATAGGCTTTAAGTAGTATAGGAAGGCAAATTTTAGAGTAGGCTTGATAGAGACTGGGATCTTCTCCTAAGTCTTTTGGAACCTTGTATTGAAGTCTTACATAACTTTATAGGGGGATCTTTGAATTATAGTTAACTGATCTAAAAGTGAAAAGTGGCCACTTATATCCTCAAATATTTTACACAATGCATCCCCTAACTGATCAAATGATGTAATAGAGTTATCATGAAGGTTTTTGTACCAATCTAAGGCTTTACTAGAATAAGATCATATTAAAATAAAATAAGGGATACTTTTAAGAGCTATTACTAGAATAAGATCATATTAAGGACCTCCAAAAGACTTTGACCATTAAAATATATAAATGGAAAGACTCTAGGGGCTATCATGGCAATGAAAGGGTTCAAAAAAGATCTTCCTACAGAGGTAGGCCTTGAAATTGACTTAGGAACAAATTTGCCTTTATATGTGTGTGTATTAGCAAACCTTAATATTTTTACTAAGTTCAAAGGCAATTCAACAAATTCAAAGGGAATACATATAGAATATGATCTTGTAGTCACCTTTGGCATGATATGTAGTCACTAATTTGATATTATAATATTGAATATTCTTTTGGAGTTTCCAGATGTTGTTTCTTGGAAGCTATAACTATTGTAAATTGATTAAACCAACATCAAACTTTGACCAATCTTCCTTGAACTGTGTCCCATTAGGCATGCCAGAAACTATTATAGTGTCAATTTACACCCTTGGAGAGGGTTATTTAGGCTCCCTCAAATTGAGATACATTATGGGAACAATCCTAAACTTTGGGTCACCTATAGTGGGGTTGAACCTCTATAGAAGGCTGACTTCCTCTTGATATATCACCTAAACTAATGTTTGCATTAGGAAAAGGGTTAGAGAAAGGGTAAAGGGATCCTAAGAAAACTAATAAGGTGATACACCAAATTAATTGAGAAGTCACACAAGAATGAAATATACACTAAATAAACATCAGACACTGCTGGCTCATATAATCTCAAAATCTAGTTAATTGCATAAGTATTGCATACACTAGGTTTATGAACCAATGAATGAAGATAGGATGAATTTTAAGACTCATTGAGAGCTTGAATTAGTGATACAAATAATACTAACTTAGACCTAAAACTAACTTGAAGACACCTAAAAATGAGCAAGAAAGAAGGACAATGGGCATGGAAGATTCTCCTTCACAATGCCATCATGCACAAGCTTTGTTACACATAATTTAGAGAAGAGAGATAGGTAAAAAAACTCTTTATTGATTCAATATGTCTTTCATATAAATTTTGATAGGGTCTATCCTTATCAAATGAGTGTCTCTGCTCTTTAGAATTGAGAGATAATTTCTTATCAAAATGGAGAGAGTCTTTTTTTTATAAAAACTAAGAGAGCCCTTAAAAATGTGTCCCAAAATGAAAGATATAGAGAAAATGGAAGGAGAGAGTGATCACACTATCTCAAATCATTAATCTAGATAACACCACGTTTTAATCAAATCATGATTAATACATCATATAAAAAGTAGCCTTTATCTATCCTAATAGCCTCCAAATCTTCTCATTGTTTGAAAAATATAATAGAGGACAAGAATGTGTCTAAGATGATGAGTCATGATCTTGTTATGAAGCAAAAATGCTTAAAGACCTTGAAAATACATTAAATGTTCTAACTACTTCCTCTAATCCTTTAATCTACTCTTTGAACTTTTACTCCACCTTCCACTTGGATTCATTATAAGGACAAAATACTTATACCCATAAACCTGATAGAGCCATGCTATATCTTCTTTAGATAGCCATAGGTACATTTTTTTCAAAGCTATGACTATGTTGATAGATGAGAAATCTCTCCATAATCACATATCTACCTCACAATTTCAATATTTGAGCATATGTATTTACTATAGATTGAAAACTAATCCAATTATTGGTTTTCCTAGAGTCTATATGTCAATGAATAGCTTACAAATTGCATAGCATTTTTCTTAAACTATATTAGGTCTAAATAGACCTATTCTACGTTTGAAACTTGTGGAAGTCAAGGATTTAATGTACATGATATTGAAAACACAATAAAATTGAGTCTGTATGCTCTAAATCATTAAATAAAGGTCTCAATTAAGCTTCAATGACATCCTTTTAAATATTTACCCTAGTTCAACTTGGATCATATTCAAATTCTAATTGAAATATCCTATCTTTAAATTTTGATATAGACCATCCATATTGATCCACTTGGTGAATGTGTGCCATTGATCTTATTCTACTTAATTAAACACATACCATTGATCTCTTTGGTATGAATGAAAATGAGCCATATATCTTTTACCAATTTAATGTGGTTAAGACACTTTTCACCCATGCATTGTCTTCAAGATGAACTAAAATTTTAAAACATTACTCACTGTTGACCTTGGGTGCACGATCAAATGCACACCATTATATCTTTGAGACCCATTGACATAATTTATCACTTACTCACCATTTATCTAATTTGCATGAATGAATGCACACTATTGATCAATTTGGACCCACTAGCTTTGTCAGTCACCACGTGCCATTAGATCTTTGATGCATGATCGAATGTGCACTATTACATATTTAGTTTGAATTCAAACATCTATATACCACAACTTAAACTTGACATCTACATGCACATTTCATTCTAAAAGCCAAAATTTAAAGGCTTATATCTTTAGATAGAAAGCTCATCAAGATACAAAATTTATAGAGCATGATCTAGGAATCAAGAACTTTATGTCTATGTCTTCTTTAGGATTGAGAGGATTTATAAGTGAACTTTATTAAATGAACAATAAAGATGACCCATTTATTTCTACATGATTTCCATGATGATCTAGTCTCTCTAGACTTGTGCAAGTCATTTTTTGATCATCCACTTCATCAAGAACTCTATTCATCTTGATCGAACCATGATAGGACTTCTATAATTGATCCATCTAGGTGAGTTTTTATATGCAGGACAAAATTAGCCAACATCTTTAAGCTATGATTGTATTTTTAGGACTAAGCACCCTATAATATTCTATATTTTTAGCATAAAGGTAACCTAGGAAAGTAAAGTGAAAAAAACATACATGTGTATAATAATAAAATAAAACAAAAGAGAATAGGGATATAGATACTCACCTTGGGTTGACTTGTTAACACATAAATATCCCCCTTGGATATAGTATAAATTTATAAGAGATGTTGTATATGAAGACCTAAAATGAAAATTATTAAGACCTAAATGTCCTTAATTTGTGGATCCAAAGACTAAGGAACACCTCTTTGGTTCAACTTATTCATATTGAGCTTCAATGACTTTGAACAAGACTTGACCTCCACAAGAATAAGCTTATATTCTCTAACTTGTCCTTTACTACCTAAGGATAGAAATGTGAGTGTAAGAGGAGAATATGAGTGTTGTGTAAGTTGAAAATGATATTTATGACCCCTATACATATGGATCCAAACCTATAAATCAACTATTGATCCAAGCCAAGTGTATTAATGTAGATATTTAATGGATAATAGTATCAATTGACATAATAATGTATATGCTTTAATTTTATCATTGATGTCAAAGGCAAAGTAAGAGAAAGCTTTGGAATCACTCAGTAGATTCAAACTCACCCAAAGATTTAGAATCACCCAGTATCTTTAGACTCACCTAGAGATTCAGACCATATAGTGCTTTGGACTCACTTAGTAGCTTTGGATTCACCTAGAGATTTAGACTCACTTAGTATCTTTAGACTCACCTAGAGCTTTGGACTCACACAAATATTTGGACTCACTCAGTAGCATTAGACTCACCCAAATCTTTAGACTCTCCCAGAGCTTTGGACTTACCTAGCAGCTTCTAACTCATCTAATAGCTCTGAACTTACCTAGTTAATAGCTACAAACTCACGTAGTGTGAAGAACATTGGTTGAATAATGAAGATCAAGGTTAAAATGGATTTAAATTAATTTTTATTAAATGATGTATGACCATATTTATTATCATATAATTTTTGGAAATAGTAATTTCCACCTAAGTCTAATGAATGATAATCTAAAATGAAGGTTTACACACATTTAGAGGGTCATATCCCTTGGAAGAAATCACACCCTTTCTAAGAGGCATTAAGAGGTATAAAATATACATGAATGGGATTTAGAAAGATGTGTATAAAAAATTATTTCTATCATACACAAGGAGAAAAAGAAGAAGAGAGTGAAGAGGAAGAAGAGTGAAACTTGATTGTGCCATCATTTTTTGAAAAAATAATAGTGATAAGGTTGGTTTAAGTGAGATCAATATATTAGAATAGAGAGATAGATATCTTTTGCTAAGTCAGTTTTTGGTAATTAAGTTGGCACTTAAATTCAAATAGATAAGTGTCTCTTTCTATATTAGTGCTTGGCATTAGGGATTGGTGTCTCTAAGTAGGTTGGTTCGTATAGATTTTTTTCAAAAAGAATTTTTAATCTTATAGATGGATTTGGATAATAGATTCAAGTAGCCTTTCGAGAGTGGTTTTTCCCCACTGAGGGTTTTCCATGTAAATTTTGTGTTGTGTATTTACTTGTTCTTATGTTAATGGTTTCTTTATGAATGTTAATTAGAAATAAATTAAATTATTATTTCACATTGATTCACCCCCCTTATTAGTGTGGTGTGTACTCAATAATTGGTATAAGAACTAGTCTTTTAGGCTTAGTTTAACCACTAGAAGGTAGATCCAAGAAACAAACATAGCTATTCATTAGGCTTAGTAAGGTTTTTCCACTAATAAGACTCCTTTGCTCAATGGGACAAATTACACATTGTGGAGTATGAAGATGAGAACATATCTAATGGCCCTTACTTTTGACATTTGGTGAGTAGTTATGGATGGATACACAATGACACAAACTCCACCAATAGATTCAATAGGAAATAAGGTTAGTGAAAATAATACAAATCGATGAATGTTATTCTATGTTATTTTTTAGAATCTGAGTTTGAAAAAGTAACATAATGTGACTCGACTAAAAATATTTGAGATAAACTTAAGAACATCTATGAGAGAGATAAAAAAGTAAATATGGAAATGATTCAAACTCATAAGAGACAATTCAAATATTTGAAGATGAGAGAAGATGAAAACATTATGTCCAATCTACTTTATGTATATGAAATTATCAACATTATTAGAGGGATTGGTGAAAAATTTGACGAATTTGTAATCATCCAAAAGGTACTACAGTTTTTACCTCTGAAATTTGATGATTTTTTTTTGTGATAAAAAAAATATATATCTAAACAAATTAATAATGGATGAGTTACATGGAATTATCATGACCTATGAGATGAGGATAGAAAATGAAAAATAATCTAAGAAGGAATCAACCTTCAAATATTATAAGAAAGGGAAATATAAAGAGCCTAAATCAAGTCATAAAACCAAAAACTAAGAATATAATAATGATGCCTTGTTTGTTAGAGAGCTTAAAAAGGGAACTGACAAGTACAAAGGTAAACTACCTTTCAAGTGTTTAAATTATGGTAAAATAGGGAAATTTGATGCTAAATGTCCACATAAAGATGATAGAGATGATGAGGAAAATAATAATGAGGAAATAAATAAAAAGGAAAGAAAACCTAAATATAAGAAAAGCTTAAAACAAAATGAAAATATGAAAAAATTTGGTAAGCACAAGAAAAGTCTCTATTCTAAAAAGGATAGCAACCTAGCTAGAGAGAGTGATGAGAGAATTTTAGGAAGCGATAGAGAAGAAACTCTATTCATGGATATAGTAATAATTAATTATGAATATAAAAGTGAAGACACCTTGAAAGATAAGGAAGATGTTGAGGATGAAGGAGAAGTAGATCTTGAAGCAGAACTCATATGTGCTTTAGGTGAGATAAAAGTTCTTAAGAAGAATAATCTGAAATAAAGATTATAGATTTAAAAATAAAAAGAATAAAATCATGACCTAAAAATAGAAATGTCTCATATTCTTTAAGAGTCATAAAAGGTCATCATTAGTCTAAAGACTAAGATAGAAGAAGCAAGAAGACATAGAAGGAAGTAAGAGTCTAGCTTAAGGCAAAAGAATAACGAATTACTAAGCTCGAATCATAAGTTAATTTCTTAAAGGAATTGGATAAGGCATGTGCTAAATTAAAAAAAAATCAAAGTACTAGATGAGATTCTCAATTACCAAAGGTCATCATGCATCAAGACTAGCTTGGTTATAAAGAGAACCAGAAGAGTACTAAAGAAGGGCATAGTGAAAAAATTATAGAAACACCTAAGAATATAAATAAGAAGCCAAAGAGATATGTAGATGCACTTAAGAGGTCTATTAATATATAATTTTAAAATAAGATAGATCATGTCAATTTTCCTCATAGATAAAATAGAGGTAAGAACATCCCTGTTAGAGATCTTAGAAGATCATTTCCATCAAGGTACAATAATGTGATAAGGTACACTAGCTACTTCTATGATTATTGTTATTCTTGAAATCAATTTGGTCATTGATCAATAGAGTGTAATGCACATACAAGAAATGAATATGCATGGAACTATGAAAAAACACTTATGGAGTTTCCAATAGAAGCTATAACTCATTTTCACCATTATCAAATTACAAAGAAAGTGACATTGTATGATATAATTAAAATAACTTTGGTCATATAGAATTATTTTTTAGGAGTGTTTTCATATAAACCCATACAAGAATAAGAAGGTGAATACCTTGATTATAAAGAAAAAAATAATCTATAAAAATATGAAGAGATAAGCAAGAGGAAGTTAATCAAAAAAGGGAAAAATATATGCTTGTTCAAATAATGTTTCATGCACAAGATGAAAGATAAAAGTGGTATATTGAAAATGGGTGTTCATTCCATATTATAGGTGATAAAATAAAATTTATCACTTTGAAGAAAATGAGTGAAGGTACAATAAAATTTTGGGATAATGTTATGGATAGGATTGCTGGAAAAGGTACCCTCAGCCTTGATGACAGAAAGACAAAAATTGAAAATGTTTTACAAATAAAAGGTTTGAAGCATAACCTATTGAGTTTTATCCAAATGGGTGATAAAGGACACACACTCGCATTTTATGCTCAAGGTTTCAAGATCAAGAGAGCAAATGTAAGAAAATTACTTGTAGATGCAAACAGAACATCAAATAATCTATACATACTTAGTGAAGTAAAAGGAGATGAATGTTACATGAGTTAATTTAATGAAAGATAGATATGGAATAAATGAATGGGCCATATGAATTTTGAAAATTTAGTGAAAATCATCACTAAGAATGTTGTAAGAGACATGTCAAAAATCACAAAACCTTCAAACACTATTTGTAAGCAATGTCAACATGGGAAGCATATATGAGTGAGTTTTAGATCAAAAGAGTATTCAATAACCAATCCATTTAAATTGATCCATCCAGATATATGTGGACCCAAAAAAATACAAATCATACAAGGTGAGAGTTATTTTATGCTATTTATTGATGATTATCTAGAATGACATGGGTTACATTTCTAAAAGAGAAATCTAAGGCATTCAAAAAGTTTAAAGATTTTAAAACATTGGTTGAAAATGAAATGGATATAAAGATCAAATGCATAAGGTCAAAACAAGGGGGTGAGTTTCTCTCAAATTAATTCAATGAATTCTATGAAGAGCATGGAATAAAGAGACATTTCTTAGTTGTTAGGGCTCCACAGTAAAATGGAGTTGTAAAGAGAAAGAATCAAATTGCGCAATAAATTTCAAGAATAATGATAAATAATTTTATAATTTTAGATAGATATCAAATAGATTCAGTCAACACCACAATTTATATCTTATACAAAGGACAAATTAGGGTAATCAATAGTGAAATACCATATGAGCTATGGAAGGGTAGACCAACTTTGATAAAATACTTCAAAGTGTTTGGAAGCAAATGCTACATCAAAAGATATGATGGAGACTTGGGGAAGTTTGAATTAAGAGCTGATGAATTTATTTTTCTTGGTTATTCATCAAATATTAAATCCTATGGATGCTATAATAAAATTATTCAAACAATTATATAGAGTGCGAGTGTTAGAATGGATGAAACTAGGCCTAAACAAGTGAGTGTACCAACTAATATTCATTCACAAGAATCAGACTTCAATAAATAAGTAGAAGAATAAAGTCAAGAAGAAGAATAAAGGGTAAATACAAGGGTACCATCTATATTCATTCATAAAAATCATGTAAAAAATCAAATCATTGATGATATTGATGCTGGAGTGCAAACTAGGAGAAGGTTAAAGAAAACATCAAAAAATGTAAACTTCTCTATTTTTAAAGATGAAACCAAAGAGATTTTTATAATCCTTTAATGATAAGCAATGGATCAATTCCATGGAAGAATAATTTAAATAAATAGAGAATAATAAACTTGGGAACTTGTTTACATACCAAAATACAAGAATGCAATTGGAACTAAATGGGTCTTTAGGAACAAAATGAATGAAGATGGCAAGGTAACAAAGAATAAGGCAATACTGGTCTATAAATGCTAAGCTCAAGTATAAAGTGTTAAATTTGAGGAGAATTTTAAACGTTTGGAAATATTAGAAGCCATAAGACTATTCTTAGCATATGTTGTATTTAAGGATTTCAAGGTCTATCAGATGGATGTGAAGTTTGCATTTCTCAATCGAAATCTTGAAGAAGTTTACAAAGATAAATTTTAAGGTTCTCTCTATCAGGAAATAAGGAATATGTGTTAAGGATAAAGAAATATTGTATATAATAAATTGATCTCCTAGATCCTAGTATGATAGGATTAATAGATACTTTCTTGATCAAGGTTTCAAGAGAGGAGTGGCTGACAATACCCTATACATCAAGATTGAAGGTGAGAACTAGTTAATAATGGTTGTGTATGTTGATGACATTATTTTTGGTGGAGACAATTATAATATGTCTTAGAATTTATATGGGTAATGTAACAATAATTTGAAATTTCTGTATTAGGAGAGTTATCATTTTTCCTTGGGTTGTAAATCACTTAGTCAAATAAAGGAATGTTCATATCTTAAACCAAATACATTAAGGAAATGTTGAATAAATTCAATATGGATGATTTTAAATCAATAATTACTCCAATGGTAACATGGTGTAAGTTGAGCAAAGATGATGAGTCAAAAAAATTTACGTAGACCTTGTATAGATCTATGATTGGAATTATATTGTATACTACTTCATCAAGATAAGATATCATGTAGGTAGTAGGTCTAGTGGCCATATTTTAGGAAATAACAAAAGAAACACACTTGCAAGCAGTCAAAAGGATATTCAAGTATCTCAAAGGAACTATATATCTTAGTTTGTGGTACCCAAGAGAAAAGACTTCACTTTGATATCTTATATTGATGCAGATTAGGCAGAAAACATTGATGATAGAAAGACCATAAGTGGATGTGCATTCTTTCTTGGAAAGAGTCTTGTATCATGGTCAAGTAAGAAATATCCCTCATTTTCCTTGTCTATAGCTAAAGATGAGTACATATCAAAAACATCAAGTTATACACATGTCTTTTGGATGAAATCAACTTTGAGTTATTTTAGAATTGAGTATGTCAATCTAATTTATATTTTTTATGACAATAGAAGTGCAATAAACATCTCCAAGAATCTAGACATGCATTCAAGAACTAAGCATATTTCCATAAAATATCATTTTTTAAGAGAACATGTTGTAAATCAATAAGTAAATATGGATTACATTACCACAAAGGAAAAGATAGTAGATATCTTCATGAATCCCCTCCCAAAATAAACATTTGAGTTTGTAAGGTAAAAATTGGGAGTGATCCATTCTTTATCTAGTCATTAAATCCATCAAGAAAAGCATGGATTAAGGGGGAGATAATCATAGTATTATTCATCTCCATGGATATTTTGGTGATATAAATTTTGATTATGTTGTATGTCTATTTTCCATTGACGTCAAAGGAGGAGAATTAAAGAAAAAGGGAGTAAAGGAGGATAACTACAACAAAGGGGGAGTTCATGTTCTATTTTTTCTATAAGGATTGCCATCAATGACAAAGGGGAGATTATTGTAATATTGTTATTGATGTTAAAGGAAAAATGAAGGGCAAGATTCAAACTCATTTAGTACATTTAGACTCACCCATAGTTTTTTACTCACTTAATAGCTTTGGACTTGCCTAGAACTTTAGACTCACATAGAGCTTTGGACTCACTCAATAGCTTTAGAATCACCTAGAGCTTCGAGGTTACTCAATAGCTTAAAACACACCTATCTATTTAGACTTTCACAAAGATTTAAACTCACTTAGTAGCTTCAGACTCACCCAAAAATTTGGACTCACCTAGAGATATAGACTTGCTCAGTAGCTCCAGACTTGCCCAACTAGCAGCTATGGACTCATCCAATGTGAATAATAATGATTTAAGAATGAAGAGTAGGGTTTAAATGGAGTTAAATTAATTTGTATTAAATTATGGGTGACCACTTTTTTTATAATCCAATTTTTGGTAATAAGAATCAATGCCCAAGTCTAATGAATGATAATCTAAAATTAAGGGCTAACCACCTTTGGAGAGGTCATTTCCCTTGGGAGAAATCACACTCGTTCTAAGAGGCATGAAGAGATATAAAAGATAAATTAATTGAAGTTATTAATATGTGTATAAATAATTATTTCTATCATACACAATGAGAATAATAAGAAGAGAGAGAAGAGGGAGAAGAGAGAAACTTTATTGTACCATTATTTGTTGAAAAAGCAATAGTGAGAAGGTGGAAATTGTTTAAGTTAGATCAATGTCTCAAAATATAGATATAAGTGTCTTTTGCTAAATTGATTCTTGGTAGTGAAGTTGGTGCTTCAGTTAAAAGACATCAATGTATCTAGATAGGTTGGTTCTTGGCATTGGGGATTGGTGTCTCCAGGTAGGTTAGTGCCTACATAATTTTTGTAAAAAGAGTTTTTAATCTTATGGTTATCTTTGGACAATAGATCGCAGCAACCTTTCAAGAGTGAGTTTTCCCCACCAAGGGTTTTCCACATAAATTATATATTGTGTATTTACTTGTTCTTGTGTAAATGGTTTCTTTATGAAAGTTAATTAGAAAGAAATTAAATTATTATTACACACTGATTAACCCCCCTCTTAGTCTGGTGTGTGCTCAATAATATCATCACTCAAAATACTATATAAAAAGATCAAAATTATATCAATAATAAAAATACAATATATGGATGAATAGGCATGAAAAAATAGTATCGAGACTGATAATATAGTATGAAATACAATGAGTCTACAAAACTAAATAGAAGGAGATGAGGTAGGAAAAGGGGAAAGAAACTCAGAGGAGGCTAGATTGATAGTGACGCAGGTATGAATAAAAATTATGTGAAAATATATCACAATGTAACATGAGATGACCCCACCCATTTCTTTGTGCACTCCTTAGGATGTGCCCTTAGGGGGCTTATAAGTTCTGTAGGAAGATTTCTAGTAAAAGATAAAGATGAAAAATATTAGTGTATACAAAAGGATTTTATAAAAGATATTGTAATATACCATCAATCCAATGCATTGTGGACAACACAAATGTTTACATTCTAAATGGTATAACTAAAAGATAATAACATCTATCATATAGACTATTGCAGCAATGAATTCAACTGCATTCAAAAATCCAAATGCATGCATATGCATTCACAAAGATAGAGTTACCAAATTCCCTTCCCATATACAACATTCATTATTCAAATACCATTACTAATACCACTCCACATTTCATAAATGCTATTATGTATTATAACTTCTTGACGCTCGAGCCCATTTTTCTAGGTTCCCTACATATATGTTGTTGCATAACCAAGGCTATGTATTTCTCCTAATCTATATAGTATACGTATTTGTTGTTTAAAAATCAAGGAGATGGATAATTTGAATCCAATATCTCATAAACAAGTTAAATTATTAATATATATATATATATTGTGTGTGTGTGTGTTTACATATATGTAGTGTGTATATTATGTATAAACATATGTATTCAAAATGTGTATATAAATTTATATACATAGTGTGTATATATGTGTTAGAGTATTTAATCATAAGTGGTTTTATTTTCCCTTACCCTTGGTAAAGTTATTAAATAATAATAACATATTATTTATTAACATGAGGTGGAAACCTCGCTAAAATAAATAATAAAGTTATTATTACCAAACTCTAATTGAATAGATTTTTCAAGATGGATGGGCCCATTATTTTTGAAATGGTCACCTCTCTTAATATTTCATTATAAATAGGGTTTTACCCTATTGTGAACATATCTCTTGAATATGAAACCTTTATCATATTTAAACTCATTTGAAAGGATTTTGTGAAGCATTGTGTAAAGAAGTGAGAGAAGAAGTGTGTATTGGGGTGATTTAGTTTCTCATATTAATGAATATAACATTGGTAATTTTTTTACCTTTAGAGGTTTTCCCATAGTAAATACCTATGTACTAGTTCTTTGATATGTGTTCACTATTATATGGTTTACCATCATCTACTCATCTAGATCATGCATTAATATGTTTCACATTATTTTACATGGTATAAAATCCATCTGATGGGTGAATGATTGGTATCTTGTGATTATATCAAATCCAATCATATTTTTTGTTCTCCCATGATCTGTGGAGGAGGTGTATGGCCTTAGGAGTGATATATTTAATTCAACATTCATCTTTGTGGATCTAGAATCCTGGATAACAATTGTAAACATACCAATTCTCCTTTATAACATTATTTAACCTTGCCAAAGTAACTAGAATCTATTTCAAGAATGGAAATCAGTCTTGGATGTTGTTATTGATTGTAAAATCTTCCACATGAATATGTGTGCTATAAATTATTTATAAAGGCTTTAGATCAAGTCTATGGTGTTTAGACATTAGTTATTCATTTATTTTGCCTAATAAAAGTCTTTGGTGTTTAATCATTAGTTATTCATTTATTTTGCCTAAAAAATCATCTACAAAACTTATTAAGAGATTAAAATATTATCTTGAAACATTCCTTAGTCATAGGGGAATCATATTCAGCTTGGGAAGGTTCAAAATATTGTTTTTTGGTCAAAATTCAAAATTTAAATTTCTTTCATCATTAGAATAAAGAATTTAGAAGATTGAATTAAATTTCAATATTTTTGAGTGCTTGTACAATTTTCTAGCTCTCCAAATCATCTATAGGTAAGATATTCCTTGCCTAAAATAAGTAATATATTTTTTGGATTTATTTAATAAATAATTATTTTATTAAAATTCATTAATTTACACATGGAGTGTTGTCCCCACCTACTTTTTTTACATTTTTTAATCCAAAGGTAAAAAAATCTAAATGTGTTTTTTTACAAATTAGAAATTAAATGCACCATATATATATACATATACATATACAAGCTTTCTTGAGAATTTATATACACTAATTGATATATGAATTATCATATATCAATTAGTGTATATAAATTCTCAAGAAAGCTTGTAGAAGGGTTGCTGGTTGTAATTTTGCTTAAACTTATAGTTGGGGAGGTCTAGTGTTCAAAATTCCCAAAATCATTTTTTTAATTTAAATTTAATTTTTTTGAGTTTAGGTTAATTTTAATTTTAATTTTTTTGTTTATGTACAATCTTATCATGATCAAATCTCTCTCTTCTACTACTTTTTTCTTCAACGTTTGACCTAGTCAAAACCTAATCGACCATAGTCATGTAACCAATCGATATAGAGGTTTTGTCACCTTTTAGATATTTTTATGTAGTAAAATTTGTGTTTTGAAACTTATTATTATAGTTTTTATATATATTTTTAATTATATTGTTTAAACTATTATCCTAAGTGTGACTTTTTCAACATCTAGATTAGTGTAACTTTATTTTAATTTATTGCATTATTTTTCACCTAATCAAAGTATTTATAATAGATAAAGTTGTGATTTAACTTATTTTACAAAAAATAGTATAAAAAATTATTAAAAATAAACTATGTTTTAACAATTGTTCTTACATTAGTGTATTTTTATGAAACTTATGACACCTAATTTTATCATAATATTTCATAATTTTCTTGATTTGTATAAAATTATTTTGAATAATTATTATGTGTTTACACTTGAAATATATTTATACTATCAAATAAAGTTAAATTCACATTAAAAATGGTTCATTTTAAAAAAATTATCTAATGTTATACTGTCATTATTAAAAGGAAGCCATGGATAACATTAATTTTATTCTAAATAAATATCATATGCTTAATAGAAATAACTATAATATTTAAAAAAAACACATTAAAGTAGAATTAATGGCTTGAAATTTATATAATATTTTCATTGGGATAGAATAATCCCCATGAGGACTACATGTTACCCCTAAAATTTCAAATACATTTCAACAAAAATCACAAAAATCCATGTTGATTATATTATAGAGTGTTAAGGATGAATTCATACTCCACATTGGTAATTAAGAGTTTCCTAGTGATTATTGGAAAATCCTTGAGTCTATGCATGAGGTCACTTGTTTCTTGAAAATTATTAAATTAATTTTTGAATTGCTTACTACACCTATGAAAGGTGATGAAAAAATTGTTAATTTCTTAATTAAAATTAATAATAATAAATCTTAGTTAGATGGTTGTAATTGTAATTTGATTCAATATTAATTAATTTATTTTATTATTCAGCTTAATGTTCATGAAAAATTTCATAATTTTATCTCAATTCTAAATTCAATGTACCAAATAGAGCTAGATATCCTAGATCTCAATACCCTGTCCATTCTTCTTATTCAATAAAAGTAAGTGATGTCTAATTTTAATTATAAAAATAATACCACTTAATTACTTATCTTTCAACCCTATTTTTGAGAACAATATAAACTATAAACCTAACCCTAATTTTTCTAAAGGTAAAAAAGGTAACAAGAGATTTGGTAATAATAATCATAAACTTAAGTTTAATGAGAATTATAATATATGTGGTAAATTTAGTCATAGAAAGAAAATGTGTTATAAAAACAAATATGAAGTTAAAAATTAACTTATAAAAATAACAAAGGGAATAAATCTAATCAAAATAAGTAGAATTGAAACCCTAATCAAAATAACAATCAAGATTAGAATTCAAATGTTATTACTTTATATGGTTATTTATTTAGTTCAAATGAAAATAAGTGGATTTTATATAGAGGTGCATCACACTATATGATTTTATTATCTAATATTAAAAATATTTACTTAGGAGATAATTCATATTTAGAAGAAATTAAGTAAGGAAAGGCAAAATTTTCAAATGTTATTATTAATGATTTTTTATATGTACCTAAGTTTAAAAATAAATTGTTATATTGTTCACAAATTAATAATAATAATTTCATTGTAACATTACTTAAATGTAGCTGGTTCACTAGAAACTAATGTGGGTCTTTGATTGTTGAAAGAGTTTAAAACAATGGTTTATATATTTGTCTCATTCTTTTGCATATTTTATTTCATTGCATATTAAGAATGAATCTAAATTATGGTATGAAATATTAGGACATGTTAATTTTATAAGTTTACATGATATGTCTACTCAAAATCTTATTTTTGTACTTTCTTCAATACCTTCTCATATTGAAACTTGTGAGGATCGCTTATATGGTAATCAACATACTATCCCCTTTCATAAGAATAATGATGTGAATTCCTCACATCTTTTAGAGTTAGTTCATAGTGATTTTTAAAGACCTCTTAAAGTTTTATCTATTAATGGTTCTTTGTATGATATTAATTTTATATATGATTATACAAGAATGATGTGGTCATATTTCATCAAAAATAAATCTGAAGTGTTTTCTAAATTTAAGAAATTTAAAGCTATTGTGGAAAACTCTTCTAGTTTTTATATTCATAGATATGATAATAGTGGTGAATACATTAGTAATAGTGGTGAATAAATTAGTAAAGAGTTTGATTATTTTTGCATTAGTTATGGTATTAAAAGTGAATTAACAACTTCCTATGCTCCTTAACAAAATGGTATTGCTAAAAGGAAAAACTACACCATTATTGAAATGGCTAAATCAATATTTAATTATGAAAATATTCTTAAGTTATTAAAGGTTAAAGGCATGAATATTGTTGTACATATTATGAATAGAGTCCCTACCAAAGGCTTGCATATTTATAATATTTTATAAATATTTTTTAAAAATAAACCTATTGTGGCTCATCTTAGGATTTTTGGTAGTCTTACTTTTATCTTTATTCCTAAAGTTAAAAGAAAAAAGTTTGATCCCACTTCCTATTCTTCCATTTTGGTAGGTTATTGAAGTAAGACAAAAGGTTTAAGAGTATATGATTCATATAAAAGAAAAAACAATGAGAATAATAATGTTATTATTCTTAAAAAATATTTTTGTGAGCCCTTTATGGAACCTCCTGAATGTTCTTATTTTGATAAACCTAGCTTTCCTATTTTTTCTTATGAATAAAAATATTCCCCAGAGAAAGTTGATCCATATTTGAATAACATAGAGTTTAAAGAACCCCTTGAGTTTTAATTTTAATCTAAAATACCTAAATGGGTAGAATCCCTAATTCAATCTTCTAATATTGATAACTTTAATAAATTAATTAGAAGTCAACATTATTATCATGTTTTAATGACTATGTATAAATGTGAACCTTAATATTTTAAGGAATCCACTCAAAATGATAGATGAAATGTTGATATGAAAGTTGAGTATAATGCCTTAATTAAAAATAAGACTTGGGATTTCATCCCTCCACCAAAAAGACATATTGTCAATTTTAGTTGGATTTATAATATTAAATATAATTCAATTGGTAAAATTGACAAGTTTAAAGCTATATTAATTTCTTACGGGTTTACTCAAAAACCTAATATTGACTATGTTGAAACCTTTGTTCCTATAGAAAAAATGAGTACTGTTAGATTAATTATTGCTTTTGTAACCCAAAATAGTTGGGTTATGCACCAAATGGATGTCAAAAATGCTTTTATAAATGGTTATTGAAGAGTAAATATACATTAGTCGACCTAAAGGTTTTGTTGACCTAAATAGAGAACATTATGTATGCAAATTAAAGAAATTTTTGTATGGTCTATAACAATCTCCTCAATATTGATATTCTAAAATCACTTATTTTTTCAAAGAATTGGGTTTATATAATTGATACTATGATAATTATCTCCTTCTAAAATTTAAAAATGGTAATTTAATCTTAATTATTTTATATGTTGATGATCTTTTGATTACTAAGGATTTTAACTAGTTTAATTAATAAATATATGGATAAACTAAGTTAAATGTTTGTAATGATTGATGTTGAAATTATACATCATTTTTTAGGAATAGTTATATTTTAGGATTAAAATTCAATTGTTGTATCATAATATCAATATGCACATAATCTTCTTGTTAAGTTTAATGTGCTTGATTGTAAATCTACTTCTACTCCCATTGAAGTTGGTATTAAACTTGATCCAAAACCTATATGTGAAAAATATAACCCAAATTTATATAAACGTATTATTGTTAGTTGTATTTATCTAACCATTACTAGGCTAGATATTTCATGTGTTGTTGGTGTTGCTTCTAGATTTATGTAGGATCCATATTTGGATCATTGGAAATTTTCAAAGAGAATACTTAGGTATATCAAAAGAACTATAAACTATGGTTTATTTTATTCTTCCATTAAAAATACTAATTTATATTATTATTATGATGCTAAAATGTAGTGATACTATAAATTGTAAATCTACTTCTAGATATGTGTCTAAGTTTGGTGTAGGTGTTATCACTTGGAGTAGTAAAAAGAAAACTACTTTCTCTATCTCTTATACTTAAGAAGAGTAAAAAAGTGTTATTGAAGCTTCCAAATAATACATGTGGCTATTGTTGATGATATGGATTTCACCCTTGAGAGGAGGCTCAACTCCTCTCTTCCATGCGGCACGATGGAGACTCCCCTCTTACCTATGGGTCTGGCAAAACTGGGGGAAGAATTTCTAGATAAGGGCTAGCTCCCTTTGATGCATATCTATGGTCCTAGATTTTCTACTACTAATAATGGGGGGGGGATGAAAAGAGAGAAGGATTACTAAAAATAAAACCTAAAATAAAGTAGTGATACACCAAAATGGTTGATCTACTTAGCTTTGACATACACTTCATTTGATATGAGAAACTCTTCTACATCAGTGAGCTAGGGGTTCTCTAGAGATATAGGGAGGAAGAACTACTAGAGGTGTTCTAAGACACACTATGGTAGCCTATTCACATACACCTATATTCTGTTATGGACACTTTTGGTTGACCTAAAATAGAAGAACTCACAATTCACTAGACATGCTAGAATCTTTCTATGAAAGAATGAAATAAAATGACTTAACACAAGACAAAACCATAGACATATGCAAAAGTGCAAACTCAAAATGTAGGTAAAAATGCTATGTCTTGATTTAAGGTAAAATCTTGTAGGGCTTACCCATACCAGCTGAAAGATAGATCTTTATCAAATGAGAGTTTACAATATATAGAGGAGAGAAAGCAATGGCACCCTTTTTCACAAGTGGCCCATGCTACATTGAATACATTGGGAAGAGGAAGTCGCTAAAGGAAGCCATGCTATGGTAGTTTCCAGTCTTGACTTTGGCATTTAACCCATATTAAATATCATGTAGAAGTATGGGTCACACCTTTCTATTTGAAAACAAGAGCACCTCTTAAAGAGGTTCATGTGCTTGTCTACTCAGTAATGCCTAAACAAAGAAAAAAAGGCTGTGCCTTCACTGTTCTCTCTCCTTGATGACCACTTGGTGGAGACTATTTTAACCACTAGAATAACTCCTCTGTCGACACCTTATTTTTCCACTTGGACTATTTTGTTTACTTCTATGCTTGAATTTTTTCCTTTTTTGGCTCTTTGTCCCTCAGGGCTATTTTCTATCATTTCTTAGCCCTTTGGGCTCTTTGGATTCCTTCAGGTTCATGCTTATGAATTATTTTATCATCTCCTCTAACTCATTTCCATGTGTGGCCCATCTTTAAATATATGGGAATCAATAGATATTCTATTACCCTAATTTTGACATCTGCAGGGATGTCACCAGATGTTTGAACCTCAATGGCTAGTTCACAATGCTAAAGACAAAATCTTTGGGCCCATCACCCCTTTAGTAATTCCTTCAGAATTTTCACAATTCCATCTTCCTTTTGTCGTTGAACCCTCCCAAAGGGAAGGTGTCCCTTTGGAGCTTGGAAAAAGGTCCCCCTTTTGGCAGCTGAGAGTCCCCTGCAAGGGCACTTGCCCTTTAGGCTCCTTCAAGCTGCATTGGCTTCTCAATTCCTTCATACAAAATGTTTGAAGGAAATGTTTCTTCAAAAGTCTGGCCCTTTCTTTATTTTGGGAAAATCCTCTAACAAAATGCCTTTGGATAAATTTTTTGAAGGAATTCCTTCAGGAATTTTGTCTGAAGGAATTCATCCCTTGGATTTCTTTGTCTTTTCCTTCAGATAAAAAGTCTGAAGGACCTTTGACCTTTGATTCCTTTCTGAAGGGTAACTTTCTATTTGGCTACTTGCCTTGTGAATTTCTTCAGACAAAATGTCTGAAGGAATTCCTTTGGTCATTTTGTCTGAAGGAATTCAACCTTTGTTTTCTCCTTGGATTTCCTTCAGACAAAAGTTCAAAGGAATATTTTATCTTTTACCTTGTCTTTCTCTAAAGGAAAACTCTCTGCCCTTCACAACCTACTATAACAGTCCAATTCATAACTCGACCACCCTCTACAAGGGCACTCTATCCTTGGAGATTTGTAAAAGACTTATATCTGTTTGAAGTTGGCCCATTCCTTTGCCAAAAGGCTTGTGAAAACTAGCTGCCTATAGCAAAAAAAACCTCTGGATCAACTTGAAACATCTAAAAATCTCAAGTCACTTGGATCTTTATAGAATAAGTCTACTACAAAGGGAAATGGCACAATTGTAGTGGGGGGGAATACATCCAATATTGACATTTTAGAATAGTAGGGAAAGAAGGAGACTGACTTTTGGCCTGCAAGACCAAAATGGTCAACAACTATAAAGGTTTTTGGAATAACTTCATTTGGATGTTTCTCATAGCACCATCCATCATTATGATAATCAAAGTTGCATA
>JARHVA010005647.1:952500-975000 GCA_037957365.1 Torreya grandis
CTTTTCCTTAATCCTTTTAATTTCATCCACTATGTTATATATACCCTTGTTAGGATCATTTTGAGAACCTATATATAAACTTTAGTCATTACCTTTAGGTGGTGGGGGATCATTATCTATTGCTAGATTTGGAGGTATTACACCATGATTTGTATGGGTGGACTTTGTCATAGGTTATTTATGACTACTCATAAATTAATGATTGATTTTATAACACTATTGAAAAGCATGGAATTCATCAAAAATCTCTTTGCATTCATTATCTTCTTGTTTGGGGAAGCTAAAATTTTCAAATGCCATTTATGTACTATGGGTTTTATATAAAATTGAAGGATACAATGCTGCTATAAATTTTAATTGATTAGGGACAACCTCATAATCCTTCATTTATTTATATATAATTTAAAATTCATTTTAAAATTAAATGCAATCAATCTCACCATGTTGACAAGTACTATGCACCCTACACCAAGTTTTTAGAGCCACTTAACATATATTAATTTTAGGGAGGATGTTGAATGAAGGATATACATAATTATTAAGATGATTAAATGGCTTGTTATACCTTTATTATTAAAATTTTTTATTGGTGTTATCCCCACAGTGTTTCCTATTTATTTCTATTGACTAAGGGAGTCATTGCTCAATTTCTGAATCATACATTATATTATATCCAATTCCCATTTGTTGGAGTCCTCTAGTGGATTTTGTGTGGTAGGAATCAAGGCTTGATTTTGATTAAGTTTTTACTTTGAATTAATTATTCTCCTATAAAACCTAGCTGGTGGTTTGGAGAAGCATGATTCAAGGGAAAAATATGAGTGATTAGGGTTAAACCAAGTAAATAAACATTCCAATTCATTTATGGAATAGGGTTATGTACTGGAATGTTTGTGTTAAAATTGGGGATGGTAGGTAATAAGTGACCTTGATGATTTAAATACCCATATGTATTAATGATGACATCATAAGCTAATTTCAAGCTAGTCACATTAATATTCATATGGATAAACACTGTTGCCATGGATTCTAAGTAATATTTGTACATTTTATGGAACCTCACATTAAAATCTTAGAAAGGTTCATTCACTTCAATTTTAATGCTAGAAAAGTGTTTGTATATGATGTTAGGATTATTTACTTGTCTAAATTAGTTAGAAAAGGTATCTTGATGGGTGGCCCATCTTTTAATAGAATCCTTAGGTAAGTTTAAGAACCAATCATATGTAGAGTCTTGAAATATGAAAGGAAAAATCTTGCATTAAACATCTTCATGTTGGACATTTAATAGCCTCAAAGTAGATTTAAAGGATGTTATATGTTCATCTTTAGTGTATCCACCATCAAGTGTGAATATGGGAAGGTATATATTAGGTTTACTCAGTAAGTCATTAATATCCCTATGAGAATTTATAGTAGACTTTACCAACCATGCCATAAGTTAGTATTAGTTAAGTTGTAGTTTACTAGGGAACTTGACTAGATATTTGAAGTTCTAGGTCTCCCTTTATTATATCTAGGTCTTTTATGGGTAAGTAATGGTTGAAGTAACCTCAAACCTGATTATAATTTGAACTAAGTCACCAATGTATATCTATATTACTTGGGTTAACGGTTAGGATTATAGTTTGGCCCTCCTTTTAGCACCAAATTTATCTATTAATTTAGATTTTAGCCACCCAATAGATTATGAGTTTTCACCCTCTCATTTTAAAGTTATGAAAGTATCTCAAGGCATGAGTTTCAAGTATTAAGTTTTTGATTAACTAATTTTTTGGAATAGACACAAAGGAAAAGTAGTTACCTTTTAACTTCAACAATCCTAGATTTAGATACCTAGATAAAATATTTCTAAAAACTACATTGGTCTTATGCACATATGATTCTAAACTAAAGTGTGCAGATCAGGTAAGAAAAACTCAAAAGAGTGAAAGTGGAAGGAGAAAATAAGTGTCTTATATCAACATATAGTCTATCTTTCAAACAAATCCAACTCATGAAATCAGCCAAACAGATTTAAACTAGTATTAAACCTGTTAGAGAACAAACTCATATCAAGGCAATTATAATGGATATTCTATGAGAAATATATATGTGAATTGAATTTCATTAAATTATCATATATAATTTGATTTTTGATAAATTAAAGACAACACATTTAATAAAAAATTAAAACTTTTAATCAGAGCCTTTGTATACAAAATAGTTAGACTAGCAATGGGACCAACCTAGCTTATTCACAAAAAATGTTTAGCCAATTTCACAAATTAATAATTATTTAATAAAAATTACACATGTATTTATAAAATATAATAAATATAACAAAAATAAACCAACATTATACTTTTATTGAGAATTTTTTAGCTTTATGAATATTGACATGATCCTTCTCTTTATTTGAGAGATCATAATGCAAACTATACATGTTAAAACTAGACTAAAATACCAAAAATTACTTACAATATTTTTTTATAGAAGTGAAAATTAAACTTAATTTAGTTTAATATAACATTAATTATCAATGTTATTTTACTTTAACATTAGATAGTTGATTAAGTGCAAATAATACCATACACCTCACCATTGAATCTAATCAATGGAAAGAATTAGGTTTAAATGTGATGTTTTCCAATTATACCAAGGTATAAATTAAAAATACATTATTGAAGTGATAATATAACAAACAAATAAAATTATTACTCAATTTTACATTATGACTAAACTGCAAGAATTAACATCCAAACTATATATTATTGTATTATACCACATATGTTATCATACTAATGTAAGAAACCCAATAATTAAATGCATTATTATGTAAGGGTAATCATACCACCATGATACTAAGTCATAATATGATATTAAATTTTCTTACATAAAACCATACTACTACCATGATATACAAATACATTGCCATACATCTAGCTATACCACTATAATGTCACAATTTTAAAATTCAATAAAGTACAATACCACAAATAAAATCCTAAAACTAAATAATATATAAATATTTGTAATAGATACATTATCTATGATTAATATTTGATAGTATTTTGAAATAAACTATAATGAGGGAGAACATAACCTAGGCACTTTACCTCCAACCATAGACTGACAACCTCCCACACACATCCCCATTAGGAATGGTTCTTCCCTTCATGAAGGGGTAGCTAACAATGATAAAAGAATATAGAACTATCTAATAATAATTAGTGGGTACATTTATTATCACACACAATAAATATTAAATACCATGGACACACCCATATCCGATATGATTCAACACAACATGTAAAAATAAAGTATGATGGATAGATAATTTATACAACTATAACATTACATTGGCCAAAGAATTTATAGTTAAAATTACAATATCAAGGTCATTTTATACATAATATTAACTCTCTACCTTGTTTCTATGTCACATACAAATATTCTTTCTAGATGAATGATGTGTGACTTACAACTAGGTACCCTACCTATCACACATCATCCTCCAGGCTAGAATATGCAACTTAATAAAAAAAATGCATCACCATGTTTAAAATATAAATAAAATACAATAAAATTAAAAAAATAACTCCCAAAAGTAATGTATATTCACTTATAATATTATACATAGATGCAAGGTATTGATTGATTTTGGAAACATTGTAACATACAATTAAACACTAAAGATAACTCACAAAACTGGTATATATATAGTCAAAATATTATACACATATAAGAGGTATTGAATGATTTTATAAAAAATATAATATAGAATACATGATCCATGTCACTTGATTTTTACCACAATTAGTTTAATAAAATTACGCTGATACTACACTATCAAATAAGTCAAGTTTTGTAATTGAATCTTGACCCAAGCCTATTTTGGATTTCACACATTTTACACAAAATGATACAAAACATGAATGTATATAGTTTTTTAATATAATTAATATCAAATAAAATTATAACATGATTTATTATTCTCAATGGTAACATTTTTTTTTATAAACCATGTATGCTTAAATTTACACATTATTATTGTATTTAGAAACTATGTTTTTAAATCTTATCATGTCATCAACATAGTATAGAAACACTATCCACATATAATCCTACATATGATTATAATTTTCAATTTCATGTTTATAATAAGATAAAAATAAATAAACATAAACTAAAAACTATGTAATACAATATTATCATGGTTAAATTTCTTTACTACAGTTTAGAATTACCAATAGCTATCTCTTAGTGATTCATATTTACCAATTTAAGACCACAATCCACATTTATTATTTTTTAATTACCTATGTATGTCAAATAAGATCCTTTGATAAATTAACTTAGCATATTAATGTATTATAATTCCCTTAAGATCTCTCAATTAAGTTTTCCCATTGAAGTATAAGTTCGAAACCAAGAAAAACAAGGATTCACTTCCGACACTTGTAAACACAACATACCCATGTGTTTTTTGTTGTTTTTATTGTTAATAGGAAAGGTAAAAACATACATGAATAGTATTTTAACAATTAAGACCCACCTTTTTGGACCAGAGAGAGAGAGAGAGAGAGAGAGAGAGAGAGAGAGAGAGAGAGAGAGAGAGAGAGAGAGAGAGAGAGAGAGAGAGAGAGAGAGAGAGAGAGAGAGAGATGGTTCCCTTACCCTTAAGTATACATAAGTATGAATTTCACTAGTTAAAAAAACATGAATGCATATGCATGAACACACACACGTACAATGTGTGTGTGTACATATACATACATACACACACACACATGTATATATATACACACATACATAGATAAATACATATACATATAAATACACACACACACATATATAATATGTGTGTGTGCATGTGTGCATGTATGTATTTATATATATGTATATGTGTGTGTGTGTACACACACACACACACACACACACACACACACACATATAAAACATAGAGTTTAATTTAGAATTAATACTATTTCTTGAAACAAAATTTATATTTTTACCCCCATAAAGGTTTAAATCACTAACTTTACATTTTCCTAAATATACTATGAGTTCACCAGTCCTTTCATATACTTATAGGAAAGGTATAAAAAATAATCAAATCATTATATGATGAAATAAACCTACATCTGAATGGATTTATAACTATTAGTTTCACACTTGAGATTAAAAAAGATAACATATATAGTTATATAATGTAGAACTTGAAAAAGGATATTCTTATCATTTTATACACTATCTATTTGTTCTTTTAATTGAATTTAACTATCCAAAATAAAACTAAAACTAAATACCCAATATAGTTTTTCAAGCATTTTAAACTAACAAACTATATTTTTGGTCTTTGTTATTTGCATGAGTCAATTCCATAACATTCCATTTCCTTTACTTTCTTTTTGCAATTCCAAAAACCCTCCATATGAACCTTTGTGTATTTTTTTTGCCTCCATTATTTTTAAAAGTTTTTCATCACTTTTTTCTCACCTAACTTTATGCCCCCATTACCATGTCATGAAATAAGTCAAGATCATCCAAAATTGTCACCATCCATTCTTTAAATTCCATCGATACTTCTCCTTAATTATAAAAAAACCTAAGGAATAAATTTTTGATGAAAAGTGTAGAAACTTAAATTACATTTAGTGTCAAAATGCACCTAAAACCTATTAGTTATTCTTCTTAATATAATTCATGACATCTCCCTCTAAATTTAAATAATTGAATAAATCAAATTAATCAATTATGTACACTTTTAAATCCTTATTTAAATATTAAATCCATAGTTTACACCTCACCCAACATCTTCCACTTTTTTCTCCCTCGCATGTTGACTCATCCCAACCAAATCCATAACTTCCTCAACCTCCTTTGAGTCATCCCTTGAATTGTCAAAAAGTTTGACTCATTCTTGGTGACTTAGTTAACCATTATCATATCTCAACCATTTAAAATTGTCATCATCCTCATAGGTGAGGACTCATTAGCCATCATAGATTATTTAGATCATTTAAAAAATTGAAATAATCCTCCACCATTGGATCTTCCTCCAAAAAACTATAAATAAACATGGAAATCATCATTTTTATCCATATTAAATTATGATAATGAAGTGTTATTAAATTCAAAAGTGAATGCAAGTAAATTAAAGTGAATAAAATCATCTAAAAACCTTTTTAACATCAAAATGATACCCATTCTCCTTTGCATTGGAAGAGTAAGTAACCACATTGTTGAAGAGCAAACCAAAATTACATCATAATGGAGGAAACTTGCATATTTAAGTTATAATTTTATGTTTACTATTTTATTTATTTGTTTCTCTATCTTAGTTTGAATTTATCTTATAATAAGATTGAATAATTAGTTGATTTCTTAGCATTTCTAGATTTGGTTCATACATTTGGCACACCCAATGGGATATTTTCCTCATATTTTTCATCCTACATTCAACATAATTGTATTTAGAAAGAATTTTTCATTTGATTATTGATATTTGTATTTGCATATGTGTGTAATATTAGCTTTGTGAGTGTTGGTTTAAGCTACAGGTCACTATTTGACATGTTATACTTGGTTATGTATGCTCATTACATAACTATGGATTTGGAAATATTAGTTTAGAAATTATACCCTGTAACACTAAAATAATTTTCTATCCCTTTTTAGTGTCTTATCCTAACTTTATTTACACCATCATATTTATGTTCAAATTTTGATTATGTCTATGTTTTCAATTTTTTCTAACTCTCTGTTATAAGAAAATAGTGAATTCGACAACCTTTTTAGCAAAATTATTGTTCCAAATTGTGAATTCATGCTAATTGGCTGTGAAATCATTAATCTTAGCAAAGAAACCATCTTATAACCATAAATTTATCCCTATATGTTTTCTATGTTTCTATTTCTATCTTTGTAGGTCTAAAAATGAAATTATTCTATAGTTTCAAAATCATCCTTTTAAGCAACAAAATTATCATTTTATGAAGTGAAATTGCATTTCCTATCAGTGAAATCATTTTTACAGGTTGCGAATTCATCACTTAAACTAGTGAAATCATATCTATATTTGTGAAATTATCATACAGGGCAATAAAATTGTTCTGTAAGTGTGAATTTGTTTATTTTATGTTTTTTATTTTGTTTATTTCATGTGTTTAATTTTTTACAATTTAATTTTTTTAATCTTTCTACATAATTGTGAATTTGTCACATATAAGTAGTTATGTGTTGTTTTTATGGTTTTTGTTTGATCCATTGTAGTTTTCCTTATACCAAGCCTAAATAAACACTCTGACCATTTATTTGTAGATTATTTGTCAAAGAAAATCTGCAAAAAAAGG
This sequence comes from Torreya grandis, assembly GCA_037957365.1. Taxonomy (NCBI): domain Eukaryota; kingdom Viridiplantae; phylum Streptophyta; class Pinopsida; order Cupressales; family Taxaceae; genus Torreya; species Torreya grandis. The sequence continues at coordinate 959,838 of JARHVA010005647.1, forward strand.
CTAAAAAACTAATTTCCTTTATTTTACTAACACTCAATTTTATTTTTCAAATTTTTTAGTAATTAAATCATATTTGTTTTGGAGTTATTTATTTTCATTTCAACATTCTATTTTTTATTATGGAAATTATGTATGTTCTTTTCCTTGGTGCCACATTTGTAATGATACTTGAGAAGTATAAATAATTCCATAATTTTTTGTGTTACCTAAGCAGTGTTCACGTATGCTCTTTCCTTGGCATCACATTGATGACAATAATTAAAATTTATAAATGAACACTTAATTTTTATTTATTTTTCTAGGGGATGTATTGACCATGGATTTCACCACCATGTAGTAAGACAAACCCCATTTACCCATAGGGTATATAAATCGAGATCTAGTTATTTCAATTGCCTAAGCAATCATGTATTTTAAGCATACCATGACATGAGGGGATTTCATGCTCTAATACCCATAATTTTAATAGCTACCTAAAAATATGATACAAATGATTATCAACACATTGAGACCTCTACTATCATGTTGGGAACTTTAGGACAAGACCCAATAGTGTGCATCCAATTTATCTATTTCTTCCATAATTTTTTCCCTAGATAATATTATTTAAACTTTAAGCCTAGGAAAGCCTCTTTTGTCATTCAATTTTGGTATATCAATTAGCATTTAGTGTCAATAATTTTTTTTCCACATACCCTCAAAACAAGAATTAGTAGACCATGAGAACTATAGGATCCTCCATGGTTAGTGCCTTAAAATATTAGGTTACGGCTGAGAGTATGGATGAGTTAGTAACACCAAAAGGTCCAAAAGTTGTTCACAACCCTTATCCTAGTTTTTCACATTTTATATGCAATTACTCAATTGTTCAAAGTAATAATTTGTTTGTAGTTTCCTTATGTTTACCATGTGATAAAAATTATTTATTTGTAAGAAAATTATTTTGAGTTTAAATGATATCCTAAAATCAAGACTCTCTCTCAAAAAACTCAAAATAATTAGTTTAAGAATTAAAAATTTTTAGTCACCTTTTGATTAGTGTTATTAGTTTAAAACTTCATTTTATTTAAGTAATTTTTATTTTCGTCTTATCTATATTACCTATCACTAGGAAAATGGCCATGATAACCAATCCCAATGCAAGGGATGAGAATTTCGGCAATGATCCCTTTCAATTTATTAGTAAAGAGTATCATGTAAAAATACATGAGATAACCAAATAAGAATAAGATGAAGGAGGGGATTGCCAAGATGAGTATATCCCCAAATTTTTCCAACATCCACCCTCATTTGATGAGTATATCATGTCAAACAAGAATGAATTATTGCTTCAAGCCTTGGGATTTAGAGCAACATTCCCATCCAATTTTGATGTACATAATTTTTAAGATTTAATTACAAGTAAAGAACCTTCATCCTCCAATCCTAATCAATCTAATTCATAGGGTTATTTAGAGGGTAGTAATGCCCTCGTAACCTCCTCAAAACCTCATCCCCAAGTCGCTCAAGACAAGGGGAAAACTATTTTACATGAGGAAGAACCTCAAACAAGCCATGGATTTTCCATGAAAATCTATGCAACTCAAGGAGCTCAAGAGATTATGAAATTTAAATCTCATCAATCAATCAATCCCTTTGGTAACCCCATTATAAATGTGAATATAAATTTACCTTCACAAGTTTATCCAAAAAATATGAGTTTGAATATACCTTCAAAATCACCAACCATTTACCCAACTAATCAAAACTTGAATCTTACTTTAATCATGCAATAATTCAACCCAAAATTAAACATGGGTCTCCCATATAATTCAAGTTTAACCAATAAACATTTGATTACACTAAATTTGAGTGCACACCCAAATTCATAAGGTTAGAGTCAAACTAATCCAAGTTTGAATCTTCATTCAAACTCATCAATCAACTCTAATCAGAGCCTCTAAGGCTCACCAATTTTTTCCAATCAAAATCAAAATCAAAGCTTGAATACCCATTCTAGTTTTCCCAATCAAATATTCAATCCTAGTTTGAGTATTGCTTCACACACACTCAATAATCTAAATCTAAATATTGGTGTACCAAATTAGTTTTATTCTTCTAACACTCTTGGATTAGTTCTATCTAGTCCAAGCTCCAATCCAAGTTTCAATCCAAATTTCATTCTAGCTCCAAATTAGTTTAACTTTAATCCAAATATTTCATTTAATTTTAATCTATATCCTAACACAAGTTTAAACCAAAACCAAACACCACCTAATTTGAACAATTCCAACCTCAATCCTAACTTTAACTTCAATAATCCAAATCAAATCCTAATTTTAACCTTAACCTTAACCAAAACAACCCAAGCCAAAATCCCAACCAAACTAACTCTAATATAAACCTAAGTTCTAATCTATTTAATTCAAACTTCAACATGCATTCATGATAATCCAATCCAAGTTTTTTAAATCAAAAAAGTTTTGGTTACACACCAATCCTAATTCCATGAAATTCAATAAAAATCCACCAAACAACTCAAATTTAAACCCAAACCCAAATCCAACAAACCCAAACATAAACTTTACACATAACCCCAACTTGGTTTTAACCCAAAATTAAATCAAGAAAACTTTGGTTCCAATTCAAACCCCAATCAAACAAATTTTAGTTCCAATTCAAATCCAAACCTTGGTTACAAGTCTAACTTCAATCATTTTTCAAACCCTCAAAACATTAATTTTAATAATCAACCTCCAAACAGTTTTAATCAACACATTCCACAAAACACAAACCAATTCATGGGTCAACCACCTAACCCATTAAGTTAAATGAATCAACTATCCCCATATGTCATACAATAATTTCAAAACATAAAGGATAGAGTTCAAAGCTTACAAGATGGTGCTTATTCCCAGAAAAAATAATTCAAGTTTGAGGAAATTTAATCATACCCATATAATTTAAGTAAAATGACTACACCTTTTCCAAAGTACTTTGAACTTCCAAAATTTTACAAATATAAAGGTAAAGGAGATCCCAAAGAACATCTAACTATATTATATCATACATGTGTGGATGTTGCTTATAGTAATGAATACTTGTTGCATTTGTTCCCATGAAGTCTTAGGCGCCAATCCCTTGAATGGTTTCCATGACTTTGCAAAGGCTCTATTTTCAACTTTGAAGACTTATATAAAAAAATTGTTTTCCAATCTATTAATATCAAAAAAGACTTGACCACCTTAGATTTACATAACACCAAGCAATGTAATGGTGAAACTTTTGCTTCCTTCCTCCAAATATGGAGAGAAATGACAAGTTATTTCACATGGTTATTTCCTAAAACAAATATCATGGGCATCTTTATGAGAAACTTAAATTAAGACTTGGGACACAATTTGTTATTCCTTTGCCCAAGATATTTTGATAAAATCATTGAAAAGGGAGTTCAAGTAGAAATAACATTGATTAATAGAGGTAAAATCACAATATTTAAACTTGATAATAATAATTCCTCTAAATTTATAGATAGACCAAATTTATTTGCCAAAAATAAAAATCTTATTGGAGATAGTGTAACCTATGTCAAATAGATTCAAAACCCTCAACCTCAAACAAAAACCTATAATCAACCAATCAATAATATCACAATTCCCAATAAACAACCTAAACAAGGAAGACCTAAACATAAGTTCACTTACTTTGGTGACACTTGTGAGAATGTTTTCCAAAATTTATCTCACTCAAACATGATCACATGAGAAAAAACTAAACTCATTGTCAAGAATGTCCCCAAAATCTATTGGTAAAAATAAGATGAGTATTGTGAATACCATTAGATTAAAGGGCATTTAACTAATAGGTGTATGTGCCTCAAGAACTATGTTCAATACTTCATTGACATAGGTCACATAGAAATAAAAAACCAACCATCTAAACCATTTAACACTAAAAAACTAGGTTTATACCAAGATCCATTCCCCAATCATGAGCAAGGAAAGGGAAAGTAAAAGTAGGAACAACCAAAATCTAGTAATGTTAATCAGGCAAGTCATCCATTTGATTCTATCATCAATAACATTAATATCATGCAAAACCATGTAAATATTACTAATTTTCCATCATAAAAATGTGTCATTACCATAAGGCATAAAATCTTACCCTCCCAAATGCATCATACTCTAATGTTGAATGCAAGTACAATAGTATTGACCATCTTAAGAACACCCCATCAAATATTTCAATTTTAGACCTTCTCAAGACATCCCCTATATATAAATATATTTTGTTCAATGTTATTCAAGATTTGAATTTTACTCAAGAAATAAATCCTAAAAATTTCTAAGTGTTAATAGTTTCTTTGGAAACAAATAATCAAGTAATGTTTGATCATTCAAATGTCTCTTCTTTAAGATCTGACCATAATCTCCCATTATACATAAAGGTTACTATCTCTGCACAAAGTGAAAAGGGTTTTTATATATAATGGTTTAGAACTAAATGTCTATACATTAATAATTGTAAAACATCTAGGAGATCCAATAATAGCATTGGAAACAAACATTATTACCATAAAGTCATATAATAATAATGAACGATAATCTATCGAAACAATCTATCTTCCTTTGATGTTTGGGTCCATTATTTAAAAAACTCTTTTTCATGTCCTCAATCTTGATCTACCATAAAATATTTGTCTTGGATTCCCATGGATTCATTCCATGAATTCCATCCCATCCACTCTTTACTAATGCTTTAAATTCTCCCATGTAGGGATGGAAGTTTATATACAAAGTGATACTCATCCCTTCTAATATTATAAGCTACTAGAATAAAAATACCAAAAATTAAATTATTTACCAGTTATAGATGATAATTTTACTCCTATTAAAGATATACTTTGATTTAAAATTATGTCCATATAGAAAGATTATTTAAAACACTTCCCATTGGTGGTTGGATTAATACACCAACTACCTCCATCTCCATTAAAAAGGCTTCAACCAGTGAAGCATTTGACCAACCATCTAAGCAATCTTCAAATCAATATTTTTTAGAACAAGATTCAAATCACCCTTACATTGAGAAAGCTTTCACTCCACCACATGCTACCAGAGCATCCTCATCCACGTCTTCCCACTTTAATATCATTGATAGAGGAATGAACAAGTATATAATCTAGGATATTAACATAAGTAAAATACATACCAATCTAAACAATTATGGTAGACCCCACCATATAAAGGACAATATAATGGCTAATATGCTTGGAAAGGAAAAAAATTATAGAGGGAGGTTTCCTTTCAGATGAACATATTGAAGATTGTGATTCTTCTTCGATTTATTTTGATGAACTATCTATTTTCTTATCTAAAAACTAGTATCTCATTACTAAATCCATCATGTGTAATATAATGAACTATAATGGTAAAGGTCTTGGCCTCCATGAACAAGGATCCATTGAACCTATCAAAATAAAATAAAATGAGGCAAAACATGGTATATGATCACTCAATGTACATATTACACTCTCCCAAAGTGACTCTTCTAATGAGTCAAAGGATGATTCTTTAGATAATGATAAAAGTTCTATAATTAGATATTTTGAAGACCTTGCCCTCACTAAAATATTTCATGAAAATTCCATACTTAAACTTGACCTTGAATATCCATCCATCATATAATGGTACCAACAAGAAATACCTCAACTTGATCATTTTTGAATGATGAAGCTATATCCAAATTCTTGAGAATAAAAGATCAAATTCTAGTAGGTGACCACAAGAAAGGATTTATAATTCAGCTAGATGATTCAACCTACTTTGGGGAACAAAAAATACATCACACTATTAGTTCAGCTTCTACACATAAATAAACAAAGTTTGAGGAAGATTCATATATTCCTACACTAACCATAAATTACAAAGATGAAACAACTCTACTTGTCAAATAAACTATTCTTATGAACATTGTCATTGAAAAAGATCCTAAAATTATTAAACTTGACATATCACTCACTCAATAAAAAATGGACATATTTACACTTCATGAATTATTTGATGTGTTCACATGGTATTATGTGATATGCCAGGACTTGATCCATAATTAGTAGTTCATCACCTTGTGGTGCATCCAGATGCAAAACCAATACAACAAAAACTCCTTAAGATGCATCATAAGATTGAACTACTAGTAAAATAAGAACTAAAGAATTAGTTATATATTGGTTTCATACATCCTATTGATTAGTTAGACTAGATATAAAACATTATACTGGTATCAAATAAACTAGAAGGGATTAGAGTTTGCATTGATTTATATGATATCAACAAAGCATGTTTGAAAGATGATTTTCCATTTCTCAACATAGACATGATTGTATATTCAATTATAGGTCATGAGATGTTATATTTGATGGATGAATTTTTAGGATATAATCAAATAAAAAATGTTACTGAAGATCAACACAAAACTACATTTACAAATCCATAGGGGAAATTCTATTATTAGGTGATGCATTTTGGTTTAAAAATGCTAGAGATACATATCAATGGGTAATGACTATCATTTTCCATGACACACTTCATGACATCATGGAAGACTATGTATATGATATTCTTTCTAAGTTTAAATCCTAGGAATAACATTGTCAATTACTTCACTGTATTTTTGAATACATGAGAGAGCACAACATGAGATTGAATCAAAATAAGTGTGTCTTAGATGTGTCATTGAGAAAGTTTTTAGGCTTTATTTTTTCACAAAGTGGAATTGAATTTGATCCCTCTAAATTTTCAGCTATTATGTATATGCCTCAACTTAAGAATCTTAAATAACTTAGAAGTTTACAAGGAAAAATTCAAGCAATCAAAAGATTCATATCTCAACTTGTAGACATTTTTCACCCATTCACATTTTTGATGAAGAAAGAAACTCCTTTTGCATGGAATGATAATTGTGAAAAAGCATTTGACAATCTCAAATAACATATTTTTGACCGGCCAATATGTCACTACAGATCATACAACCAGAACAAAGTCCAGATGTGTGTACGCTAGACTTTGTGTCAATGTTGAAATTAATAGGACTCTCCTTATGTCCATAGAGCTAAACTCTAAATATGGGACTTGGACTCAGCCAATCACTTATGAAAATGTTACCACTTTCTATCAAGTATGTAAGAGAAAGGGACATTTAATGACATAATGCACATCAAAGCAAAAGGGGAGGAAAGACGATTCCCATATTGAAGGGGAGGATCAGGCTCTCAATTATAGAAAGAACAACAAGCAGGAAATGAAGAGTAATGTGGAAAATCTTGACAATACAAAAAGGGAGAGGAGGAGACGGGAAGGAGGATATCACTAGTAGTGAGGGAAAATTTGTCCCAAAGGAAAATATAGTATCAGATGATAGTCAGAAGGATATATTTAACACAACCACCCCTCTATAAAAATAGACTAATATGTCTAAGGAAGGAGAAAGAGGTAACATTTTGATAGAGAAAGTCAATGAAGAAGACAAATTTCCAAGAGTTGACAGGAAGAAGTAACTCCAGAAGGTCCCACTAAAGGAGAAGTAGACCCACAGTTAAATACATACATTTTCCATGCTCTGGAAGTCAGAGACCAAGTAGGAAACTAATTAGCAATAGGTGTAATAGGATAAAGTGGAAGTAATGAATAGGAAGAATGGGTTACCCTATAGAAAAAGAACTGAAAAGGCAAAAAATTTGTAGATGTTGGCACTGAACCCAAATAAGGGAGACCAACCCTAAGAGAAACAAGACAAAGAGAGATTACTAGGGAGATTGCCAGTGGTAAACAAAAAACACTAGAGACCCAACCCCCCAAACCCTCTAAATGAGAATATTATGTTGGAACTTGAGGGGCTTTAACAGTCCCTCAAAGCAGTTTGAGGTTAAAAACTGCATTTTAGATAATAAATTAGATATTTTATTACTCCAAGAAGTCAAGATGAATGAGGAGAGTTTTACAAAAATTGCTACCTATATATGGCCTAAGGTGGCTTTTTACATTAGTACAGCTAAAGGGGATTTAGGGGGGATTGTCACTTTGTGGAATAGTGCTAATAATAAGCACTTCTTAATTACCAATTTGTCTATGAAATCTTTGAACTGGTCATTGATCAATGTCTATGGACCAAATAAAAGAGCTTTAAGACAAAAATTATGGATAGACTTGAGCAGTTTTAGGAGTAATCCCCAGAACATTAGATGGATGTTAGCCAATGGTTTTAACACTCCTCTATACCCTTATAAAAAATAGGGTGGAATTATGGATTACTTGAACAACATGTTTGACTTTGCTAAATTCATCAATGATTGGGGATTATTGGACATAGAGCTATAAAACCAAAATTTTACCTGGACCAATAGATGAAGAGGAGATCAAATGATTCAAGTTAAATTAGATAGATTTATTATATCATGCAACTAGAAGGATTATCATAATATGCAGGTGCAAGCTTTCCCTAGAACCATGTCTGACCACTGCCTAATCTTCCTCAGTTGGAGAGAATAGGGACAATCTGGACCTTCCCCATTCCATTTTGAAGCTATGTGGATCAAACACAAATACTTTAGACAAATGGTGGCCCAATGGTGGAAAATTCCTATTCAAGGTACTCCTATGTTTAGAATAGTCAAGAAACTTTAGCACATTAAACAAGAAGTTTATGGATGGAATAGATACAGCTTTGAGCAAGTCTTCCAGCAGAAGAAAAATATAGTGGGAAAACTCAATGATATACAACAATTGATAGATCAAGGGGATGACTCTGAGGACACTTTAGAAGAAGAGAATGCCCTATCTTCAGAATGGAAGAATCTTATGGAAAGAGAAGAGTTTTTTTGGAAATAGAAATCCCGCATTTAGTGGCTTAAAGAGGGGGATAAGAACACTACCTTTTTTCATCTCTCAGCTATGAAACATAGGAAATCCAACTCAATAACTAAGCTTTTCTTGGATAATGGTGACATTATTATCAAGGATAATGAAATAGGGGAACAATCCAGGGCTTTCTTTTAGAATATGCTTACGGAAGAAAATAATAATGATATATTTGATAGACCTATGAATCAATTCATTGATAAAATCCCCTATTTGATAATGGAAGAATATAATCTGGATATGTTAAAGCCTATATCCAAGGAATAAGTCCATGCTATTTTATTCTCCATGGGTGATTTTAAAGCCCTGGGTCCTGATGGCTTTCCTCTTATATTCTTTTAGGAATATTGGGAGATAGTAGGAGCAGATCTCATGGCTGTTGTTCATGATTTTTCTAGATCAGGTAAACTTTTGAAACAAGTTAATAATACCTTCATAGTACTTATTCCTAAAAAATCACAACCTTCACACCTCACTAATTTTAGGCCCATTAGTGTATGCAACACTATGTATAAGTTATGTACTAAAATGATGGTCATGAGGATTCAACCTTTGCTAGACAAAATTATTTCTCCTACTCAAAAAGGTTTCATTTCGGGCAGGTAGATTCTTGATGCTGTGATCACCACACATGAGACTATTCACTCCATGGATTAGAGTAGAATCCCTAGGATGGCTCTCAAGCTTGATATTTATAAAGCTTATGATAGAGTCTCATGGACTTTTCTATTCCAAGTTATCAGAAAATTTGGGTCTAATGATAAAATGTCTCGCTTGTTATGGAATGCGGTCTCTTCTACAAAATTCATAGTGTTGGTTAATGGTGCTCCTAGAGGGTTTTTCTCATTCTCAAAAGGAATTCATTAGGGAGACCCTCTCTCCCTGTACTTATTCATCATTATGGTAGAGGCACTAGGATGATACATACAAGCAAATATAGCCTCAAAAAATCTAGTGGACATCAAACCTGCCTCCTCCCTTCATCCTATGGTGGTACAATAGTTTGTGGATGATACCATCTTCTTTGGCATCTCATCGGTGATTGAAGCTAGAATATGGAAGAATATCTTAAATAATTATGCCAAAGAGTCAGGACAAAGGATAAATTTCCAGAAAAGTAATGTGTATTTCTTCAACACTCCTAATGAATTTAGACATATAATCATTGATATATTAGAATGTGTTGAAGCTACCCTACCAGCTACCTACCTAGGTATCCCACTCTCAGTCAAAGAGGTATCTCCTAGTTTTTGGAATGTAATTGTGGAAAGAATGTAGAGGAAACTTCTTGGTTGGAATGGGAAACTACTCAGCAGTGCTGGTAAACTACTTCTTTGGGCTTCGTTGCAAGGTATTCCTAGATACTTCTTGTCTCTTTTTAAAATTCCTACGTATTTTGCTAAGAAATTGGAATAGATCCAAAGGAAATTTTTATGGATGGGAGTGGAATACAAACAAAGAATGTCTTTAGTAAGATGGGAAAAAGTGTGTCTTCCAAAATCACATGGTGGACTCAATATTAGGTCTATCAGGAATGTGAACAAAGCCCTTCTCTCAAAAGTTAGTTGGAACCTGATCCATAAAAACAATGATTAGGGGGAAATAATGTATGCCAAATACATGCATAGCATTGATGATTCCAACTTTTTTCAACAGATGGGATTACCCTAGGGATTTGTGATATGGAATAAAATGCTAAAAAGTAGAAGCCTTCTTAAACAGGGAATTATATGGAAAATTGGAAATGGCTGGCATATTAAATTTTGGGATGATATCTAGTTAAAGGACAAGGCTCTCATCACATAGGGAAACTATGGAGAGATTGCTGAATTGACTACCCAATTTTTTGGAGATAGGGTCAGTGATTATATGGAAAATAGCAATGGGATGAGGAGTTGGAAAAATAATTTGGATTTTTGTGTTCACCAGCCAGAGCTTTTCCTAAGAGTTTAGGAGATCCAATAGTGTGTTCAAGAGATCATAATCCCTCTCTTCCATCAAGAGGATGAACAATACTAGTGGAAAGATAAGAATGGATCATTCTCTATCAAATCTGCTTACCATCTGCTCATTTCTAAAGCTCAGAATAAAGATGTATGGAAAAAGGTTTGGAATCATAAACTTATTCCAAAAATTAACATGTTTTGGTGGGCTGCTGCTCAAAAAAAAATCCTTAATTAGGATAACCTTCAAAAGAGAGGATCTACTCTAGTTAACAGATGTTTCCTATGTGGTTCAAAAGAGGAATCAGTTTCACACCTCTTTATCCACTATGAGTTTGCCCAAGAATTATGGGGAACAATACTTAACAACTTTGGTATTGAATGGGTCTGCAATTTTGACCTTAAAGAAGTAAGTCTCAACTGGAACCCAACCTTCACACATCCCTAGCTTATGGAATTATGGAAGCAAGCTCTACCATGTTTGAGTTAGACTTTATGGAAAGAGCACAACCAAAAAATTTTTAGGGACACTGCTAGAAATTCTTCTCAGGTGTTTAACTCCTTTGCTAAGACCATTATGGAAAGTGTTACAAAAGCTCATATTCATGTTGCAAAAAAATCCCTATCTCAAATTGAAAACCAAATTGCAGCCAAATGGAAGGTTTTAAACTAGATCCTTGGGTATAATAACTCTAAAATGATATAGAGACTAAATACTAAATGGATCCCCCCTAAACCTAACTGGATGAAACTCAACTTTGATGGGGCATCCAAGTTGGATGGTAAATCTAGTGGAGGAGTAATTATAAGGAATGATAAAGGATGGATGTCTACTATCTATGCTGGTGGAATTAGATGCCAGAGCAACAACTATGCTAAAGCAATAGCTTTACTATGGGGAGTAAAGTTAGTTATATCCCTAGGAATAAAGAACTTGAATATACAAGGAGACTTTAAGATGGTCATAGATGCCATTAAGAAAGCATAAATGTGGGAATCAAGCTAAAAGCCATCATTACTGATATCCAATTTCTTTTACAAAAGTTTTCTAAAGTTGAGATTTACCATACCTATAGAGAAGTAAATAGGGTCACTGATGCTTGTGCCAACCTTGGTCAGCAATTTTTAGGTTAGAGGGTGTGGTGAGAAGGTGTTCATATTCCCTTAAACATTAGGGAGATCATTCAAAAGGAGATGACTTGTCAAGAATGAGGTGCATTGATGACAAGGATAGCTCTCAAAGGTGGTCCACGTGGAGAGGGCCATCAAGGATCTCAAAACTTGATAACCTTAGTACTTTTTTGGTAATCATTCTTAATTCATTATATCATGAGGTTGAGGCACATGGGTCTCATTATGAAAATCAAGGGGAAATTATTTTCAAGCATCAGAGTAGACAATGTCATCTCTATAGGGTATTTCATAAAATGAGCTATCACATCTGCATTCTACATAAATGGAAGCAAGGGTTAGCTACCAGTTCAAAGCTGAAGGTAGAACTTAGGAACTCCACTATTTGGGTCTACAAATATAGAATGGGGGGAGACCATATTCAAATTGAACCTGTCTCTTGCTGTGAATTTAAATATAATCCACTGGTTTGGCATTATTTTAAATAAGGGGGTATCAACCCATATTTAAAAAGGTTGAATGGTTATGACAAAAAATTGTCTGAGCAGTTTGCAAGATCTTGGTTGAATAGGCAGGTCATAGTGGGCAGAATTAGTTTTGAAATCTCTAAAAAGGTGATTTTTATGGCCATGGAAATGACCATGTAGGGTATAAAACTTCAAAGGAAAACCAAAATCATGGATATGGCTAGCCATAAACTATTTTTGGGTGAGGGAGAAGAACTCATCTCGTATCAAGGAGGGTTTGAGCACGCTAAACTTTCAGAGCCATGGGATGGAGTGTGCTTCATTCTCATGAAGTATTTCACTCTCGAGGGGTGATTTACCAGGTTTTATAATTACCACCTTCCTTTGTTAAATCATTTTAGGCACAATGTTATTATTAGCTTTCCTTTTTACTTGCTCTCCTCTTTGGAACACTCGGTCCTGAGGGTGAGAGCTAAAATGGCTAAGAAGTTAGATATGAACCCTATTCCCCTACACCAAGGGCTAATTTTCTACCTATACAACTTTCACCATGCCCTTGATCCATCCAGGAATATCAGAGTTGATAGTGGAGACATTCCTTCCAACTCGATGTCTAGCAATGCTATTGATGAGTCTTAGGTTTCCCCTGCTCCTACCAAAACAAAAGATGTATCTTTTTCCACCCCTAAAAAGACCCCTGTTGATACCCCCAACTCCTTTGTGAGCAAGAAAGGTAAGAAGAGAAAGGTTGATGAATAGGAATAAAATATTAAAGAGACTACGGAGGGGACCCACATGACTCTGGGCAGGGCCACGGGGGGCCAAGGTGGAAAATCTCACAAGCCTTCCAAAATTAATAAGGAAGGATTCCCCTCTAGAGTGCGAAGGTCAGGGTGGATTGCTCGTAAACCCACACTAAAGGCTAGACTGATTAATTACTTGAAAAGTGCTTGAGAAGAAGCAACCTAGGGGGAAGAATCTGAGGAGCTGGAAATCCAAGAAATTTTGGAGGACACTGGAGGGAAGCAGGCTACTAGGGATTTTGAGGTTATTGAGGAGCAGGGTGCTAACACTATGGGAACTAATGACAATAAGGGGAAAATGTATGTCAAGCAAGCTAGTGAGGGCATTGAGAATGAGATTGATTGGAAAACTAAAATTGGGGCCCTGAAGGACCGTATTCAGAAGCTGGAGAAGGTTTTTTCCAAAGGGCTTTGAAATACAATTATACTAAACATGTCTATGCTAGAAGTGGTGGGTAATACTAGGTATGCTGACAATACGAAGAATGAGAAACTTAATGATCTTATCAAATCAATAGTTATGTAAGGGGAGACCTCTTTGACTCTGGTCTTTTTGTTGCTTGTGTTTTGTTTCTGTCTGTTATTCTCGACTGTGCCATCGTCTCTATGAAGGCATATTTTGTTTGTTTGCCTTCTTGTCTTTTTTGATTGTAAAGGGTTTGGCCCTTGGTTTCCTGCCTTACATTATCAAAAACATATTTCTGACCCACCAGTACTAATGCCACATATTGTTAAGAAACCTTTTTTTGTACATTTTAGCTACTGAGTTTGCACTAGGGGCATTATTAATGTAACATGATGATAATGTGAAATAATGGGTAGTATAGTACCTAAGCATAACCTTGATATCATATAAGATTAAATGCTCTTAGAAAAATCCTTCTTATCAGTTGTTTTTTTATCAAAAATACAACATTACATGCTCAACAATCACATGAAGATTATTGCTAAGATCAACCCTCTTAAATATATTTTATCTAGAATATCTCTAACAAGAAGGATGGATAAGTGGGTTATTCTTATTAGTGAATTTGATTTAGAGTATATAAACTAAAAATCAATAAAAGGACATGTTTTAGTAGATGTATTGGTAGAAGCATTGCTCAATGACAAAGCACCTCTTATTGAAAAATTCTTGGATAAATCAATAATGTCTATAGATAAGTCTCTAGTTTGGAAACTTTTCTTTGATGGTTCCTTTACCAATCATGGTTTGGGGGTAGGTATCTTATTTTTCAAACCTAATGGGGATTGCATTCCTAAGGATTTTTAAGTCATATTCCCTTACACAAATAGCATAATAGAGTATGAAGATCTCATAATAAGTCTCAAGATGGAAATCTAATGGGGAATCCAACATCTCCTTGTTTTTGGAAATTCTAAGCTTATCATCATTCAAATCACTACTGAATTCAAAGCATGTGATGATAAAGCAATCCCTTAAAAGTGAATGGTGGATAGTTGGAAATTATATTTTGAGGACATCCAATTTGAATAAGTTTTGAGATTCAATAATTGAGTAATGGATGACATGGATACCATTTTCTCTCTACTATATTTAAGAACAAATCATAACAAATTTTTGGTTAAATACTTAAGGATACTAGCTTATGATACACCTGACTCAAAAATGGTTTTCAAGGTGGTTGGTCCCACTTATCCCTACTATACTAATATATATATATATATATATATATATATATATATATATATATATATATATATATATATATATATATATATATATATATATATATATATGTATGTATGTATATACCTACCTTCATATAAATACCATGCCATCTAACTTATCACCTAACCAACACAAATCCTTTATTCAACACATATATCACTACACCAACCTTGGTAACACCCTATATCATAGAGGCTATGATGGAACTCTTTTGTGTTATTTGAACTCTAAA
>JARHVA010005647.1:980000-1105000 GCA_037957365.1 Torreya grandis
TGATCTAGTAATCACCTAGCTCATTAATATCCCTCATTTATAACTAAAGATCACCTAAATATGGTTTATGATCACCAATAATCATGTTCTACCCATATGCCAATGGCTCATCCATAGATCAAGTGCTCATATGCCCAACTAACCTCTCTATAGTAATGTGCTCCTATCACCATACCTATATTAATGTTGATGGCCCAATATCCTTCCCATCTGTATACACTATATGATGCAAGTCCATATATAGGTATACTAATATAAATGGAACCCATACAAATTTTTTCCCATCTCCATTATATCTTTGATAACATCTAGTAGACTAATCAGACATAATCTCCCATTCTTTTTAGGTAGCATAATGCCATTGACAACAACCATAAACACAATAAACAAAGAATCCATCTCTAATTTAGTAAAATATTCCACATCCACTCTTCCCATCACAATAGGAATCAATCCATCACTAAATATCCTATATAATGTAGTCTCATATGGACCCTACCCCTAGTATACTCAACTCCCTCGTATCAGAATGCCCATGATTTGATAAACATTCTCTAATGTGACTATCATCTCTCCTATCAATAAGTGAAATGTACTAGTATCACTATGCCATCTCTCATCAAGTACTTTAAAAAACACCCTATCTACTCAAATATCTAAAATATATGAAGTACAAATCAAACCTATAGCCTCTAGAACCCCAAACTCATACTCTATAAAGCTAGCCATCCACGCCATCACTCTAGACCTCCACTCTTATGTTGTAAGCACTGGTAATACCTATAGAAAACTAAACATGTTAGCATCTAATTAATTTTTCTCAATTTAATATTCCTATTTGAAGCACAACCAATATGGGGTTAATTAATGTATAAATTTTACTTTTAGTTCCTCTTATCATTCATCAAACAATCAAACTAATCTAGAGATATAACAATGCATAATCAACCATTCATATGAGCATGAAGTAAGAACATAACAAATGAACATAATATATATGTGGAAAACCCTCATGGGAGATAAAAAACAATAAAAAACTACTTTTAATACTATCTTATAAGCAATGGATCAAAAATTTAGTTATGCACCAACCCCATAAAGAGCTCTAACCCCAATGTAGTCAAGTACCCACTCAACTAGTCTTTATCAAGATCTAAATTTCAAGGAGGATAAAACCCCTTAAGTTACTTGGCACCAACCCAACCAATTCAATGAAAATTCTTCAAGATCTAACTTTCAAGGTATCTCCAACTTCCTCTTGACCAAGTACCGACCTAGCTAAGACAAGCTTAATCACCTTCACAATACCTTATTGCTCAATCAATAGATGGTGACCTATTATTCATCTCTCTATCTTATATATCTATATTCCAATCTATTTCATACACCTATATCACACTTATTTTGTATCTTCTGATGGTATCTCACCCCATTCATCTCATCTTAACTTTCTACCCCACTTAAATAGCCTTCTAGGCTTATTCACTCAATATGCCTCTTACTAGGCTCATTAGGTCAACTGACCTTGTAAAACACATGAATTTTTTTTGTTATGTGCTCATCATAGTTTTTATCTCCTCCTATGATGGTATTCTATATCTTCTTCTAATCCTTAAAGTTCTCTTATATTTGTTTTCACTCACATTCCATCAACTAGTCAAAATAGGCCTATTATGCCTTGTATTTATACACATCACTTGATCTTACCCATCTTGATATGCCAAACATATTTATAAAAAAATATCACCCTTGGAATATTTCATAACACATGTTTCATATTTTAAACAATCATCACATAGGTCAGTCATATCCCTTGAGGGCTAAAACCACCATTAGGCCTAATAAAGACCTAATGTAAATAGGCCTTCTCTAAGCACACATTTCACTTAGGAATATTGGAGTAACATGAGACCATTAAAATAAATGAAAAACATAAAATAAAACTAAAATATACCCTTTATAACATCCAATTTTCTCCATATCACCGTTAGTTTAATTCACCTCTTGAACCATGCAATTAGGTCTACTTGCCATAAACCCTTCACATATAGAAAAAGTCTTCCTTGAATATCTGGACCATATGACCAAATATTCCAAAAAAAAAGTCCTTAAAATACATTTATATAACCTTAATTACCCAATTATCACCACTATGTCCATTGGACATCACTAAACAAGGAAAAAGACCTTAAATACATTTTTGCAACATGACCACTCAGAACTGTCAAACACTGCCAATGTACAATTAAGAACATTTGACTTTCCATACTTAAACAGGGAAAAACCTAACCCTAAATGAATTATAATTAACCTAAGATACCTATATAACATATTTATAAGCAATTTATTCTTAAACTCTATCCAAAACACCTCAAACTCGTCTATTTTAGATGACTACTCAGAACTCCAACACACCTATCAAAATAGTCAAGATTAATGATTTCTTTATAAATTTTAAGTGAACTTTCATGACTTATAATTCACATTAATAGATAATATGTGATATATATTACATCAGATAATATATATTATTGATTCTGGGATCAACCATTGGTCTAATAGACCAATTTGATAACTCTCTCTTTCATGGTGTTGACACAACTAGATATGCCATTTTGGATTTCATATCTCAACCTCTTAAAGTGACTTTAATAATTCCATAAATAATGTTTATATGATATACATATCAAAAAACAATTTAAATTTCATTGGATACATTAAATCTTGTCAAATAGTTTCAAACTCTTCATTCCATATTACATACACAAATATGCCAAACTATCTTAAGAACTAGTCAAGGTGATATTGCATTCCAAAATTTATATAATAACTTACATTAAATTATAATTAATTATTATGGTGCTATTATTTATTAAAAATAACTTCACATGCTTTTAATACTTTTATTTGGCTCATAAAAACATAGGAACATTTTTCTTCTAGGTCTATCTAGTCTACAGACAACTCCAAAACTCTACCTTCTAAAACTAAAGATAAAAAAACCTCTTATACTAACTTAAAAAATTCAAAAAGAATTGATAGGACATAAAAGTCCCAAAAAACAACACAATGTGATTTAAATACCATAACTCAGATAAAAATTATTTAAGAACACTCTTGCAAGAAGCTCACTCAAATCTTCCTGTCCACTAAAAAACATAGTCAATTTTAACAAGAAATAAGTTCACTTTTAAAAAATTTCACGAATAAATTACAATTTTAGATTTTTTATTAATGATTTTATTTTATTTTCATACCATGCAAAAATTCTCAATATTTTTATCTCTACATGCATTTATTTGCTCACTAGTGTTTTTAGTTTTTACCACACTCAGAACCTTTGACTTTAACCTATAATAAATTTAATTGTATGGATAGTTAAGAGAAACTACCAATTTTAGGATGATATTCATGGAGTCTACTAAAACTTTTTATTTTACACCAACTTGATCTGATCAATATCCTACATTATACAAGCACTTCTTTGATCTCGAGTTCAATGCACACAGTCATTTAAAAACCAACATTCATATTTTTGAACTTCAATGGCTATTTTATGAAGTTTAAACTCGACAATCTCTAGCACATCATAGTATACTAGAGGAACTTTGTAGTCTTATATCTTGAACAAAGGATATCTTTAAGACACCAAATTTTCAAGGTACCTTCTTTGCACTAGGGACAACATCTCCATGAAAACCTTTGACTAAGTTTGAATTTATTGGTACACATAGTAAAATCACAAACATTATGGGTTATTCATATCTCCATGACATGTAGTGATGGTTTGGATTGTCTTAAGCTATAATGGTGCATATTTATCTCTCCAAATGTCAATATGAAATAAAAAAACCTCACCAAGACATCTATGGATGCCTAAAAATATCCTCTTGGCTCTTAATGCTCTGTACTCATGCCATGTATCCTCTAATTTTTAAAACTAACCTCGTACATCCATTAGACCATGATATCTCTCTTTAATCTTTATGTATTGACCTAAAATAACATTAGTTTTCATCACTAATCTTCATACATCTTGTCCTTGATCTCAACACTTCTCTAAAACACTTAAGAAACCTATCTCATCCTCACATACTTGATTTACACCCTTCATACTCATACACATCCATGTCATCATCACCATGCCTCATCATGCCTTAATCATGCTCAAGGATTAGTCCATCATACAAACCTACTATGCATCATACCATTTGATCATAATACCTCACACTCATTTTGACATTAATGACATACTCAATCTACATGACATAAATGAAAAATTACAAAAATATCCCCTTTTGTCATTAATGACAAACCACATTGATGGAAAACACACTTCAAGCTGACTATCCTTTCAAAAATAAACTTCCCCATCAATCTAATTTATCTCCCCCTTTGACATTAATGATAAAGGGTCTCTACAACTACCATAGGGTCATCTAAAAATAGTCCATTTATCCTTAGACCCAATCATTTCTCAGAACAATCAAGCTCCCCCTTTTCCCATACCTACTTCTCTTTAATCTTCTCAAGAGACATGAGTTAACTCCCCCTAACTCCATGCTCCACCTAGATCATGTCATCTAAAACCATAAACTAACTATTTACAACATATTTAAAAAGAATATCATACCTTTAATGAATAAAAATTATCTTCAAACATCACAATCCATTATGGCTCAAACCACTACAAGGCACCTTCTCGATTAACATGCAATCATACTAGGTCTATTAAAACAACAAATCTCTGTCAAACATATGATAAGCATTATTTCTTTCCAGACACAAAAAGTAGGTTGAAAAAAAAAAAGCCCATACTACATGAATCCAAGGTCATAATCAACCTCTTAAACCACTTATCTCTACATGATAATCTTCAAAATAACTCAATGGATTAACTTCAACAAACATTGTCAAGACCCTATTAAGAAACTTTAGAACATTGTCATTCTCATATCAATGAATCCTTATTTATGGTACCTAAAACATGTCATCATGTTTCCTCTATGACCTTATGAGGTCATGTTTTATATAAATGGATCAATACAATCACAACACAACCTTCAAGAGACACTATAACCATCTTCATAAAGTTTATAAACTTCTTGGGATGATACAACAACATGATCACCAACAAACCTTCTGAGAAAATTCAAAAAGAACATACAACATGAAATTCCACTCTTAGATCAACTTCAAACCTTAAAAGTTAAGGACAAACAAATATTACCTTGAAAGATATTGGTCTTATAGACCAATAATTCAACTCTCACACCCCTGTCTACCATTTTTCAAGCCTCTTGAGTTAGCTCTCCCTAACTCTATGGTGAAAATAAATCTCTACACATACTAAGGACTCTTTATATACATGTTTAAATAAAATATCAATATTTAAGTCATTTAAATTTACTAGTTTCTTATTGATTGAAGAGTGTCTCTAAGAAGCCTAGAAGAGACACCTCACCACTTAAGATCTTAGAAAAAAGGAACACCTCAATCCTTGTCATAGGACTAAATGTTCTTCTCAAGAAGCCTATTTGGCTTGAAATTCTCTTTTGACTCAATGTCATCAACATATTTCTTCTTCTTATTCTCCTTTTTCAGATCTTAAAAACCTTCTTGAGAAACTTTTTTATCAATGACCACATATATTGATAATAAATTATCCTACTCTATTTTGGTGAATAATCCACCTTGGTTCATGCTCTCAATGTGACTAGTTGTAACTCTCTCATCATCCTTCATTTTGATTACCACATCCTTTTTACTAGTGTTATTAGTATTAATTACCTTTGGTCTTCATATCCTAGTTGGATGTTTTTTATGCATTCTAGGGAAGAATCTAGCAATATGTCCCATGTTATGATAACTATATCAGGCCACATTATCCATACCTCTTATTGACCAACTACTCTTTATTCTAAAATATCTTGATTTTGATAAAAAAATATTACATGAAAATTAATGACCATGAAATGAACTTCCATAACTTGTAGCATTTGGTTGTCTAATGGATATTTTCTTCATGTTGACCTTCTTGGCTAAAGGTATCTCTTTACCTTCAACCTTGCTCATCTTGTCTATGAACTATTTATGCACAATATTTAAAGAACTTAGCTTAGTTTTAAATTTATAACTTTCTTCCTATTTTGAACTTAGAGATGCATTTGTAATATTTACCTGACTCTTGAGATCCTTGATGATCTTATTATCTTCTTTGAATACTTTAATAATTTCCTCAAACTTAGTGTGAAGATGACTTATCTCTCCTTCACATTCTATAAGTGACATGGCCTATTATTTAAAATTATTATAGACCATATCATATTCATCTCCTTTATATTTATTGTTACTCCATCTTATCTCAAAAAGATTAATCTACTCTTTAAAACCTTTGACCACTGATTTCAATTCTTGATTTTCTTTCCTTAGTTGCTTAGCCATGTTATGCTTCTAAGATCACCTTCAAGATGTAAAGCCTGATCCAAAGGACCTAATTTGATACCAATTGTTAGAATAAAAAAAACTAATATGGGGGGGGGGGGTTGAATCATTATACAAAATTTACTTTCAATTCCTCTGATCATTCATCAAATAATCAAATTGGTCTAGAGATATAATAATGCATAATAAACCATTCATATGAACATGAAGAAAGAACATAATAAATGAAAATAATATCTATGTGGTAAACCATCATAAAGGATTAAATCCACTAAAACAAAACTTATAATAATTTCCTATAAGCAATAGATCAAACATTTAGTGAGGCACCAACCCCATAAGGAGCTCTAACCCTTAGCTAGTCAAACACCCACTCAACTAGTCTTTAGTAAGCTCCAACTTGAAAGAAGGATCCAACCCCCTAAGTGACTTAGCACTAGCCTAGACACTTCAAGTCATCTTATGAAATATCAAACCTAAAAGGTAAATCTAACTCCCTCTTGACCAAGCATTAACCCAGCTAAGATAAGCTTAATCACCTTCACAACACCTTGTTGCTTAATCAATAGATGGTGACCTCTTCTTTAGCTCTCTATCCTATCTATCTAAATTCTAATATTTTTTATACACCTAGAACACACATATTATGTATCTTATTATTTTCTCTCACATCATTCATCTCACCTCAACCTTCTACCCCTCTCAAATAACCTTCTAGGATCATTCACTCAATATGCCTCTTACTAGGCTCATTACATCAGCTAACCTTATCAAACACATGCAAAAGTTATATTATACATTCATAATAGTTTATATATCCTCCTTTGATGGTAATTTTTATGCATCTAAATGTATCAAAGATTCCCTTAGTGTTCAAAGAACACTTCTCATTTTAGAATTTTGGGAATTCAGAGCATGAGTAGTAGGTTTTGGCAACTTATGTTATAATATGGTGAAATAGCGACAAAGAAATGTTTAACTATTCCAAAACAATTATATTAATTGATGGTTGGGATCCATCATGGTCCAAATATTTACAAATTTTAAGTATCTATGATATTACTAGTGAGTTATGATCAAAATTTAAACTACAAACTAGTCTAAATGGAAATTTACAATGAAATTTAAACTAGAGTGATTTGGTTAAAAAGGAAGCAAAAGAGATGAGTAGGGTAGAAAGAGAATAATTTATTTATAATCTTAGCCTAAAAATTATGAAAAATTTTCAATTACAACTAAATATGCATTCAAATGGTATATAGTACAAAATAACATAAGCTCATATCTCACTACACATGGGCAAAATTCAAAGGATGATATAAATAAGTTCAAGTAAGAACTGAATTTAATTTAAGGATTTGATACCACATTCAAATAGCATTTTCACATTATAATTTAGAGAAAATTAAATGAATCAAATTCAATATCATCAAACTAATCTAGCATAAGCATAAATTAGCAACCTTATAATAAATGATGTAATTCAAAATTCATATAAACCATTCAAATTTAAGAATTATGACTAGGAATTGAGAGAAAATCCAAATTAACAATTGACACAATAAATTTGGACAATCTTTTCAGAATTCCTTGATTGTATTAATTGCTCAAAGTATATAAATTTTGCTCAAAATTCTCTCCCTTTACAAAATCATAATACTGGCTTTTATAGGAGGACAAGGTAGTATACAGGTCAATTACAAGATACAAATGTAAAAGAAGTAAGGATACTTGTCCTTTTTCTACAAAGTTGTAGAAGACACTTGATTTTATAAAATAGATTGACCTAGAGGCAAATATGCTAACAGACTAATATATGCCTTTACAATAAAATATTCCATTTTCAAAATGTTACAGTGCTTTTAAAAAATGGAATATTAATTAATTGGTGAGCCCTATGCCTGAGAACTTTCTTATTGTTACTGAAGGATATTCATGGATTTTTGATGTTGTTCATTGACAAGCTCCAAGTCCATATCTGGTTTTAGGAGACACTCTTCCTCTTTTTTAGCTAGCTCATTCAATTCCTTATTATTTATGGCCATTATTTCCTTGATGCTTCTAGCCTTAACAATCCTTTCTCCTACATTAAGGATCATGTCCAGGATCCTACTATTATCTACCTTAGACTGGCCATAAATTTTATTTCTTATTTATTATATCACCAAAGTAACCCTATGCTTGAATTTATCATCTTTCATGATGCCTAGGATAGTGGGCTTATAGGGTTAGTGAACATTATCCCAAGGAGCTGTTTAATCCTTTCTATTATCTCCTTATCATCTTTTAGGAGTATTTCTAGTTCTTGTGACCAAGCATTCAAACTCTAGAATTTGTCAATAATAGTTCCCAAAATTTCATTCAAATGTCCCAAACTAATTATTTTGAACCTAAAGATCTGACTTTCAACCTAGATGTTGACCCTATTATTTTGTCTTAAGAATCTTTCCATTGGGATATTAGACCTTTGGCCACTATATTTTATTACACAAATTCACTCTTCTTAAAATTTATTAATTTCAATGCATCAAACATGTCAAAAAAGGATTCATCTAGCATCTTGATCATTGTCTCAAGCACTGATAGGATAGTTTGTGTTTCCAAATTATCTTTTTCCTTCTCTAGGTTATATATTCTTTACTTCATGCCCCTAATGCTTGATATGACTTAGGATGAGTGAGCCTCAATTAGTTATTTAATGTCCTCTATATGGATAGGATTCTCACCCAATCTTTAGCCTCCAACTAGAGTTAAGCCTAAAAATGGCTCAGCCTTTTGAAATGTGAATTCTTAAGTCCCCACCATGGCATTTATAGTTGTCACTCTTTTTAAGCCTATTATCTTAGGATTAAATTATACAATGGTAATTGGTTATATGTAATTTGGAGGTTTAAGAGCCTCCATATGTGTGTTGCTTGATGCTCTTAGGTCATCCATTTGTTTTTTGTCTAACCCTATAGTGGTCACTATTCTTTTCCCTTCCTCATCCTTCATCAAAGCCCTTATCTATATCTTTATATCATCATGTACATTAATATTTATAGTTTGGGTCAAGGCCCATGAGTGGGATAAGGACGGGATCTTCTACATTTTCCCATAGATGAACTAATCAGGGATGATTGGTCCATGGATGGGGTATTCATCACTAAATAAGTTTATTTCATTCATAAGGTGAGTGAAAGTCAACTTGGGCTTCTTTCGCCCAACTAAGACTATGGCCAATTCTATCTTTATCTTCTTCAATGGTGCCACTAGGACTAGATCCAAGGCAATTTATTTCCCTTTTTATTTATGATCCTCCTCTATTTGGGCTTGTGTTTCTTTAGCATATTACTCCTCTTCATCAAATCCATATACCTCAATAAGGACCTTAAGGTGATCTTTCGCTATCTCATCAATCTCTAGAGCAATCATGTCTAGGAATTCAATGGGGGATGTTTGTATTTAAGGCAAGGCTAAGGATGATGGGTCCTCACCAAGTATCTTTTCTATATTTTTCTTGTTAGGACTTTGTGTAATCTATGCTTGGGACTGGTGAATTTCTATTTGTGGTTGCTTTTGAGGTGGTCCTAAAAGACTAGACAATAAATGGTACTACAGGGGCCCCATTTTCCATATATCTCTAGGGGGATTTATATCATTGGACAATATATGTTCAAGTATAATGTTATGTCCCTTAAGCTTAGCCAATATTTATTCAAAATTGTTTGCTTTGATGTATAAGGTGTCATGGATGCTAAGTTGGTGCTCATATACTAGCTGAGGTAATTTATTAGAATTCAAATGTGTGGAGATGGTGCCCTTAGGGTCCCATTGATTTAGCTAATCTAGATAAAATCCAAAGGAGCTTTTGTGTTTGGAAATAGTATCCACACATTTCCAATCTTGTAAAATAGTTCTTATAATTATCAAAGGAAAGGAATGAATGAGGCCTTTCTTTTTATCCTTGCATACTCCATCAATGCCATGAAGAAGTTGATATGTAATCTCTTGCTCTGCTAGTTTGGTGAGAACATAGATGGGAAAATTGTAAGGTTGAATCAAAATCCATTCAATTCTTATTAGAGGAAAATATGGATATAACTATATGTCTCCCATTAGATCTACATATTTATTGATTAGAAGGCTAATCCTGAGCATGGGAATCCTTGTAATGGCTTCTACTAAAGTAGGATAAACACAATCACAAATGAATTACATGTTGTGTCTATATTTGAAAATGTGTAGTTTGAATTAATGGTGGGAGATGGTAAATATGCCCTCGAGTGACCAAGTTTTGATATAAGGGATATTGGTGGAAGCTATCAAGGCATCCAATAGATAGGACATCATGAAGAATTGGTTACCATTTTTCTTTTTAATGGCTGTGAATTATCATTCTAGATAGATGCTAATCATCTCTCCTATTATGGGAGTGAGTTCTTTCTCTACCATGAAATAAACATAAGACACCCAAATATTATTAACATATGTGGTGGATGAGGCCCCAAATATTCTATTTAATAGAGTCATAATTTCCCTAATTCCCTCTCTAAATTGGGCAACTAGGTTTCTTCCTATAGGGTCTTAAATCACATGGTTCCCTTGGAGAAACCATGCCTAAAGATGGTGTCTAAGTCTTTCTTGATAGTCCATTCTTTGATGGTGGGTAAATCCACTTAGGTTTTTCCTAATTTGTAATATCTTTCAAAAGCTAATGTGGAAATGTATGCAATTCTCCAAGATATTCCTTCATGAATTATCCAACCTTATTTAATTATACAATCTTTAAAAATTGGAGCAAGGATGTCAATACAATGGAGTACCTCAAGTTTAACATCATCATGGTGGAGACTAGCCATTTAGATCACAACCAAATTATAATACCTCTAACTGTTGGTGGTAATATTTTATTCTTACTTAGTGATGTATTTCATCTCTTCAATGGTCTAGAAGAGTTTGGACCAGTTCTTATTTCCTATGTTTAATATTGTAGTGTCCAGGCCTATGTCTTTGAAAACCCTTCCCTCATTATCTATGGATAGATACAGTTTTGTCTCATCCATTTATTGTTGCTTCTAAGATGCCATGGCTTACCAAACTTAAAAATTGCTCATAATCAAATTAAAAATAGTTCATACGTCAGTTTCTCTTACTTAGATTACAATTGAAGTCATTTTAGCTTAACTGTGATCAATTTGAGTTCAAACTAGGGCCTTTTATGTAAGTTTAAGGGCTTTTGAAACTTTAATGGTGATGGCTTATTTGAACATGGCTCATTTGTGTCTCAAATTTGATTTTGACCTTTGCTTTTATATGTTTTCCCTTTCAAGCACATGGAATCTTTTTTGTGATTTTGTGCTTACATGGCACTTATTTGGCATCTATTTAGCAACTTTCAGGGCATTTTTCATATATACCTTCAAAGCATTAGCCGTTATTTTTTAAAATTTGACCTTTTATTTCACACCATTGGATCTTCATCCAAGGATCAATATGGGCCATTGATCATGATCTAAGATATCACGTGTTATTGGTTGTCTTTTCATCTAACCCCATGGTTGTGTTACTTGTCACCTTTATGGGCTTTCTGAGATTTGAATTACATCAGTCATATATTGAATACACATCTACCACATATTAATCCCATGGTCTCTTAGATCTCTAATGAATAATATTTAATGAATTCATTTTATTGGATCATTTGGTCTCGATGAAGCATGCGCTGTTGATCCTATAAGATGCACAAAATTTAATTAGTGCATGGTCATAGAAAGGAATTTAGGCTAAAATGTTTTAAGCTAAGTTTATTTCATGTCAATAAACATGTCATATACTTGGGATAAAATATTTTATGCTAAATTTAAAATTATGATATCAAATGACCCATTGAATCATATAAAACATGACCCTTTGTCTAAGTAAAATATTCAAAGAGCTTGAATTTGATGACCTCACAAACATCAATGATGGCCTCACATATGTCAAATGACATTCATAATAATTTCAAATTTAAGCTCATGAATTTTTTTAGGTATGGTGGGATTAAAGTTGACAGTCTCATAGACATTGATGATGACCTCACAGATGTCAAATGACATTCATGAGAACATCAAATTTAAGCTTGTCAAATTCTTATATTGTATAGATCTTAGATTTAATTCACTTCATATGATCAAGAACCATGAGGAACAGAGAGCCATAGAATCAATATCTGAGTGAGTGCACACCATTGGCTTAGGGTTTTATTAACATTAAGCTTTAAATATGGGAACACCATGTGGCAACTTTGCAAGGTTTCTGGTCTTTGACCATGTTGACCCTAGGGATGGCCCATGGGTCATTGATCTCTATCTGAGTACCCAAGATGGTGACACTTGTCATCTTCATGGGACTCCTTTGGCCCTTTGAAATTTCAACATCATACTCAATTTAATTAAGATCTATGATGGAGCGAGAGCTATTAGATCTACAAAAGGTAAAAATTGTTTAAGTCATGGTTCAAGGTGATAAGGACTTAGGCTAAAGTGTTAAGAATAATGTCTCATTCATGTTAATAAATATGATGGGGTATTAGGATTAAGACTTTAGGCTAAACAAATAACCAAGGGGACCACACTAAGGAAATTAAAATTGACTCTACTAATACAAATGCTAGACTTAGTTAGAAATAAAGGAAATAAAAGGGACCAAGAAGGAATTTTAGGTTAAAGTCTAGTCATGTTAAGAAATAAGACCTCGTCTTAATATGAAAATCAGGTTTAAGTCCAAAGTAATTTGAAATATTCATACCATTTTTCTCTTTCTAAATGTAAATTTGAACCAAGGACTTAAGCTAGGGTTTTTTGAAGGAGGGTCTTTAGAACATGAATCTAGGCCCAAATTTTCATAGACTAAAGGCTAGTAAAATCCCAAATGAAGATTTTTAAACTCTAAGAATGATCCATTAATAAATGCTTTATGAAACCTAAAATTTATCACATGAAGGGAAATTACTAGCAACATTACGTAACCTTGAAGCAAAACCATAAACTAGTAGGTCAACTTTATCAAAGTGGATGATCTTAAAATTCTAATAATGTTCAAAACATGCCATATTTTTAGTGTTAAGGTTCACAGTATCTCAAGGGTCCCAATTTTAAAAAAATGGGGGTATGTTGGTTTTAGAAAATGGTGACTTCTAGGAGAAATATAGTAATATATTATAACCTAGAGACTCTAGTTCAGACAAACAACTAAGTCATCTACTCCACTTGATCAATGCCATTATCTAGATCAATTTATGGTTGAAACAAACCTTGCACTTGTAGAATTAGGGCCAAATATCAAGACATAGACATGATGTGTGTGTTCTTTTATTTCACTTACCATTTGTCATGGGACTTAGGAAACAACTTCTAGGTTTTATATCTTTAATCATTAACATTGACTTGGAGCATGCTTAGATATTCATTAAGAACAATGCTTCTAGTTTAGGGAAAGCTTGGGCATTTCTATGCTACCAATCAGGCATCCATAACCCTAACAAAAATTCCTTTGGATTTACTCATGGCCTTGATCTATTGCTAGCTAGGCATCCATAACCTAGGTGGAGATTAACAGAATCACCTATGCTTGAAAAGATTTTGATTTTGCATTAGATTCTTATTTTTATATTTTTAGATATTTTATGCTTTAAATAAGGTTGGGAACTAGGGTAGTTAGGTTTAAAGATTTGGTCAAGTGTTTGATCCTCAAAAAATCACATATGGCTATAACCATTATCCAAGGCAAGGATGTTTTTTAAGCACAAGTATGACTATGCCTCAATAAATTAAGTTTTCATCCTACAAGTGCAAATATTCTTAAAACCAAATTTAGGTCAAGATAATGTTTAAACTCTCATGGAATAGTTTGTATCTTCTATTACCAATTTATTTAAATCAAAACATTAGGATTTTATTTCATATCCATGGTCAACATGTGCATGAGGTGCATACCTACATTCCTAAACTTTGGGGTTTCAAGCAAACTAAGTAAACTTTGAGATAAGGGTTATCCACCAAGACTTATTATAAGTAAGAAATAAAGGAACAAAAGAAAACACATAATATAAAACAATAAAGTAGGAAGTAAAAAGGAAGTAAACAAATTTATACATGCTAAATAGAAATAAGGGATAGAAAGGAAAAAATTGAAGGGAACTAACTAGCGTATCTACACTAAGTCTAACCATCTTACTAATTTACTCCATAAATACCTTAGGGGGAGTAGTAGAGAAGTAATTATTGAGGTACTACCCATTAATGGGTAGTGTGAAATTTACTCCTTATAAGTATTTGAGTTTAAATGTGTTGTCTCCAAGCATGTCTACAACTTGATATGGGCTAATCCATAGAGGTGTGAACTTGCTATGTTTGTCCTTGGGTTCAAAAAATTTGTCCTAAAGGAGGACCAAGTATCCTTTTTTGAATACCTTTACCTTTGAATTTTTTTCAAACTACCTCTTAACCATGGTTTGGTGCTTGCCAAAGTTAGCAAAGGTTTCTTCTCATGCATCTTCCATTTGGATGATGGCTAACAATCTTGAATTTTCAAGATCTTGGCATTATTTCATATATTTTTGCAGGGATTTATATGTAAGTAGTTTGAGAGTGATAGGGAAGATAGGATCTTGGACATAATATAATATAAATGGTGATGCCTTTAAGGCTTATTTGATCCTTATCCTATCTACTCATAAGGCATACTTGAGAATCTTATGTCAAGTCTTAGGTTTGTCTGCAATAGACTTCTTGATTGCTTTCATTAAGTTCTTGTTGGTAGATTCAGATACTCCATTTCCTTGAGGATAATGGTTGGATGAAAACTTAAGACAAATGTCATTATCATATTCCCACTTTGTCATCTCTATGGATATAAATGCATCTCCATTCTCACACACCAAAGAGATTAGAGCTCCAAATATGGTACATACATTCTCCTCCAAGAAACTGATCACTTCTTCCATCCTACATTGTTTAGTGGCTACAACTTTAGTCCACCTTGTGCAATAATCCATGGTAGTCATGATATAATTGTGACCTTTTGATGAATTAGGGTTGATTACCCCTATAAATTCTAACTCCCATTTTGTAAAGGGTTTATTAACCTCGATTGGTTTTAGAGGCATGTCTAACTTTGGTTCTTTGGTGATAAATATTTTACATGAGTGACATTCCCTCATGTGTTTATGATCATCTTTGAAAATAGTTTGCCAATAGTAGCCAGCTCTGAAGATCTTATGGGTGGTTGTATTTCCATGTGGGTGCCCATTTCCCAAATTCTCATAAAATGTGCTCATGATCTAGGTAGCTTCTTATTTTAAGACACATCTCAGGTAGACACCTTAAAATTTATTTATATATAAAACCCCATCTTTGATTAGATAATGGGTTGACTTGTGTCTTATAACCCTTTTTTAATCCTTGGTTATTCTTAGGTTTATACCATTAATTAGTAAGTGGATGATGGAATCATACCATTCATTAGGTTGAAAATTATGTTTATCAAATTGCATGATACTTAACTTAGGGCTAACATTAACAATCATTTGGATCAAGCCTTAACACCTTACCAATTTTGTAGTTTTCATTTCTATGTAATATTATTGTAAAACTAGCATCCATTTACCTCTACATTCTCCAAGGTCATTCTATCTTATCATGAGATTTGTGGTAGGGTTAGTTAAAATAGCATGCACCTTATTTCTAAGGATATAGTGCCTAAATTTATTCACTACCTTAACTAATGCATATGCTTATTTATCAATCAATGAATAATTCAACTTAGCATTCTTAAAGTTAGTACTCATGAAAGCTATTAGGTGATCACACCCATCAATCTTTTGAGTTAAAAATATAACCATAGTATGGTTAGATGCAAAAGAATAGAGATATAAGTCCTTTGAAAAGTTAGGACTTATCAAGATTTTAGCTTGGCTAATTTTTTTCTTTGATGTCATTGAATGAATTTTTAGATTCCTCACTCCAAGTAACTTTAGCATCTTTCTTCAACATATCATTCAATGGTTTAACAATTTATACAAAACTAAAAATAAATTTTCTTACAAAATTTATTTTGCCAAAGAATGATTTTAACTCCTTTCTACTATTTGGAGGCTCTATGTTAGATATAGCTTCCACTCTTTTAGGATCTATGGATATCTCATCTTTAGTTAAAATGTGGCCTAAAAATTTACCTTTAGTAATATAAAATTTGTTTTTCTTGGGGTTGCAAGAGATTATATATCTTTTGCATCTCTCAAATACTTATTGTAAATGTATAAAGTGATCTTCCCTATTTTTAGAACAAATGGTTAGATCATCCATGTATATAATGATACACTTACCAATCAGACCTTGGAAGGCATGGTCCATGGCCCTTTGAAAAGTAGCTCCTATGTTTATCATCCCAAAAGGCATTCTCTTGTATGTGAAGGTACCCCACTTAGTTGTGAAAGTTATCTTCATTCTATCTTACTTGTCCACCAACACTTTGTTGTAGCCTGAAAAACCATCAACAAAATACACCATTGCTGATCCTAAAATAATTTGTATTATTTGGTCAAGGGAAGAGGATAATTATAATTTTTAGATAATTTATTCAAATTTTAAAAATTAATATGTAGTCTAATTTCACCATTCTTCTTTCTGACTAGCACAAAATTAGCCACCTAGGTAGAGTGCCTAACAAGAAATATAATTCTAGCATCTAGCAATCTCTTGACTTCTTTGAAGATCATGGGTTTTAGGATGGGTTTCATAGGCCTTTATTTTTTCTTAAAGGTTTGAAATTTTCCTTGAGATGGATAGTATGAGTGATGACTCTTGGGTTAAAGATATTCAGGTCATTATAAGACTAGGCGATGACATCCTTGTATTTTGTCAACAATTCTTTAGCTCTCTTATTTTCAACACTTGTGAAAATTTTTCCAACATTAACTAGTTGAGGTTGATCTTGAGGGCCAAGATCAACTACATTTTAATCTTTCCCATTTACCTTGGGAACCTTAGGGGTCTCATCTAGTTTGTCTCAATCAAACAATCTCTTCAAGGCAATCATGCCTTTGGGAATCTTATTGTCATTCAAATAAATGACTCTGCCATCAAATTTGCCATCTCCAAAAGTACCTTCATCAACCTCATCAATGACATAAGATTCAAATTCTCCTAAATTGGTCATTAAATCTAAGATTTGTTGATCATCACTAAAGACTTGAAAATGATTCACATTATTAGGGACTGAAGGACAAGGTATCAACTCAATGATAAATTTAGGTGAGTCTTGGTTAGGCATGATATTGGATACAATAGAGGATAGCTCATTAGCTACTTTTTTCTCCTCTCTAGGGATGGAGACAATGTTAAAGGCATTTAAAGACTCAATTATATTCTAGACCCTAAAATCATACCTCTTAAGGTAGGACAATTTGCATTGATATTTACTCTTTACTTGGTTGACTACAAGTTTTGAATCACCATAGACTAGTATTTCTTTGACTTTATTTTTGATAAAAAATTGTAAACCTAGGTATGTGATCAAATAATAGACTTTGATTTTGGAGCTTTCACCTTAAAAAACTATAAAGGTATGTGATCTTAAGAGTACTCATGTTATGCTTGGGCTATGTAAGCAAAATTTTGATGGTGCTAGGTATAAGTCTAGGTCTAGGGTTAGTATTATCCTAACTAATCCTATTAGTAAAAAATATCATGTATCCTATAGGCTCTAGTTTCCATGCACCAATAACCTCTATTCAACAAGGTTATTGGTACATGGAAACTAGAGCCTATAAGATACATGACATTTTTCACCAGTAGGATTAGTTAGGATAATACTGACCCTAGACCCAGACTTATACCTACCACCATAAAAATGTAGCTTTCATAGCCTAGGCATAACATGATTACTCTTAGGATCACATACCTTTGTAGTTTTTAAGGTGAAAACTCCCAGATCAAAGTCAATTATGTTGACCCTTTCATTTAAAACATTGTACTCAGTGATCATGTGTTTCATTCTCAGCTCCCTTTCAACTCTTATCTAGTTTGGAAATCCTTTCCAAGGTATCCATAAATGTGAATAATCCATGGGCATGTAGCTATTTAGAGCTTTGGTCCACTCCCTACTTAACAAGATTCCATAAGCATCAATAATGTCAACAACTTGGATATCAATAAACTACTGTACTCTAGGATTAGAGTTTAATTACATATGGAAATTTAATAATTCTCTAATAACCTTGAATCTAGATTTACTTAATTGAGTAACAACTCTATCAGACTTAATAAGTGTCAATCCAAGTTGTTTGTAAATACCTACTAGAATGATATTGGTAGATGAACTAGAATCTAATAAATAATTGTGCAAATTCTTATTGAACATTTTGACTATGAGTAAGCAAGGAGGATATTCTACATTAGTTTTGTCTAAAGCCACATTAGCACTGTCAGATTTGGGTGGTTTTTTATATTTCTTTGATAATGATTCTAGCAAGAGGTCCCTTTGTTCTATGATCTATGTTAATTCATGAAATGTGATGTTATATTTTATCTTCTTCATATCTTCAACAATATTATAACCAATCTTATTTGAAGAACTAAGAACATCAACATTATGCCTAGAGGTACTCCCTTTGGGTGGTTTTGGATAATTATTTGAATAAGTGTTTGAAGGAGTTCCAAAGTTATTTGGAGGTGTTGAGATAGTCAAGGGATACCTATGCTATCTATTTATTAAAGGATAAGTCTTATTCAAAAATTTTTGGAAGGCCTAGATTTCCTTAGGGACATCATCAAGTTCATTATCCTCTTGAAAATGAAATTCAAATGCTTCCACCATGTTGACTTGATTAGATGATTTGGATCCTAAATTACCTACACCACTATCATTATTAAGGACCACTTAAAATGTGTCTAACTCTTCTTGGAAAGATTTAAAAGCCTTGAAAAACTCAATGTAATCAATCTCACCATGTTTGGTTATACAATGCACTCTACAATAACTAGGTAAAGTAATGTCAGTAAGATTAATATCCATGGTTTTCTTGATAGAGTATGGTTTAATATCCTTATTTTTTTTTTAAATATCATTTTGAAACCTATTGTTAGGCCTATTAACACTTTGGAATGAGAAGTTCCTACCAGAGCTCTCTCCAATATTGACAACTTGTTTTTGTAGCTAAAGGAAATTAGTGCTTAACTTTTAGACCATTTTCAAAATATAATCATTCTCATTATTGGGAGTTTTATAATTATGAACCTATTTATTGTTAGTATAAGTAGTTGGTACTAAATTTATTTGATCATTTGCATTGAATCCACTAGCATTAGGATGAATCAAGAATCATATGTTTTGATTAGGATCAACATGACTCAAAGGCAAATGATTCAGATTTGGGAGTTGATTCAAGGCTAGGACATTCTAATTGTTATTGGGGAAGATGTTCAACATGGGTAAATGTGGACTGATATTTAGAATAGAATAGGCCATCTGTCCTTGGGGATATATTTGATCATTGATGATCACTACTTTAGAATAAACCCTAGCTAATGAAGTTATAGCTAGAGGAGATCTTTTCAGAAATACATAAGTCATAAGATCTAATAAATCCTTATATATTTTTAGAGCTAAAACATCATCAGATTTATAAGGGTATATGGTCTTGCTATACATTTTTTGCAACCTATCATTAAAGGACCTTATGGGCTCACTTGCATCCCTCCTGATAGTGGTGAACTAGTGGTATATGACACATGGACTAATAATTTTTCCAAACTGGTCTATGAAAACATTAGTGAAACCATCCTAGATAGTAATATAATTGTTAGGAAAATTGAGAGACCATTTATATGCAACATATTTAAAAGTAAATGGGAATAATACATAAGCTACATCTTCATGTATGACATTTAACAACATTAAATAAACTTTAAAAGATTTAACATGCTCTTCAGTAGTTAAAATACCAATTGGACTAAATTTTGGCAAGTATTTTTTAGGATTACATTAGATATCATGTACCACACTTGGCATGTTGATCAAATATTCTCCCAACCAAGCCATACCTAGATGAAGGTCAAAATTATGGGTACCTTGAAGATGCGAAGTTGGTAAATATTTGGAACATCTACACCTACCTTTATCTCACTTAGTTTTTATATGGAATTCTATCTAAAGAAAAGGTTCTCTTGTCTCTAAGTGTGATCTTGTTCGGATCCTTGGCAATTCTAGCTTGAAAATTGAGGATCCTATTTTAAATATAATGTGTCAAGTTAATGTTTATAAAGAAAAAGGATTAAACTTGAAAATTAAGCTAATTTTGCAAAGACTT
The DNA here is from genome assembly GCA_037957365.1 of Torreya grandis. Lineage (NCBI taxonomy): Eukaryota > Viridiplantae > Streptophyta > Pinopsida > Cupressales > Taxaceae > Torreya > Torreya grandis. The sequence continues at coordinate 1,000,777 of JARHVA010005647.1, forward strand.
GTATAAAGAATAGTAAAGGGCATCAAATTGTAACTAAGTTAGCTAAAATATGTGTCCAATTACGTAAATATGGTCTATCTTTATAATTCTAAGCTCAAATGAACTTAGATATCTGAGATATATACCAATCTTTGTTTAAAATAGGATATTATAACCTCAAATACCATAGATATTAAAATCTTAAGCCATCTTTACTAAAATTAAGCATTAAACTTTAGATAACTATGATCTTTGTCTAAAGGAAGCACCAAGATGGGTCAATTACCACTAAGATCAAAGATATTTATACTTTTGAACAAAGAATTACACAAAGGTACAAAGATAACACCAATATTTGATCAAAATGCATTGAACTTAACAAAGATTCAACCAATTCACAAAGATTGGCCATCCTAGCGCCAACAAAAGTTTTTCCTATTGATGCCTCTAAATGTATCATAGGTGCCCTTAGTGTTCCAACAACACTTCTCATTTTAGAATTCTAGGAATTTGGAGCATGAGTTGGAGGTTTTGTCAACTTATGTTACCTATTATGAAATATTAGTAGATCAATGTTTAATTGTTCCAAAAAATTTATATTAATTGATAATTGGGAGCCATCATGGTCCAAATCTTTACAAAGTATAAGTATCTATGCTATTACTAGTGATTTATGATCAAAGTTTAAACTATAGACTAATTTAGATAGACATTTACAATGAAATTTAAATTAGAGTGATCTGGTTAAAAAGGAAGAAAAAGAGAAGGGTAGGGTAGAAAGAGAATAAGTGATTGTTGATCTTAGCCTCAAACATTATGATAAAATTTTAATTACAATTGAATATGCATTCAACCAGTATATAGTGCAAAATAACATAAGCTCAGATCTCACTACACACCACGCAAACTTCAAAGGATGATATAAAAAAGTACAAGTAAGAATTGAATTTTCTTTAAGGATTTGCTACCACATTTAAATAGAATTTAAAAATTCTAATACAAAACAAATAAAATGAAGCAAATTCAAGATCATTCAACTAATCTAGCATAAGCACAAATTAAAAACCCTATAATCAAAGATGCAACTCAGATTCATAGAAACCATTCAAATTTAAGACTTAGGACTAGAAATTGAGAGAAAAACCACATTAACAATTGACACAACAAATTTAGACAATATTTTTAGAATTCTTTGATTATATTAATTTCTTAAAGTATACAATTTTTATCAAAATTCTCTCCCTTTACAAAATGGTAGTACTACCTTTTATATAATAACAAGGTAGTATACTAGTTAGTTACAAGATACAAATGTACAAGTAAGGACAAATTTCCTTTTTCTACAAATTTTTAGAATACACTTACTTTTTTAAAATAGATTGACCTAGAGGCAAATATGCTAACAAACTAGCATATGCCTTTACAATAGAATATTTCATTTTCAAAATGTTACAAAGCTTTTACAAAATGGAAGATTAATTAATTAGTGGGACCTACACCTAATAACTTGCTTGTTTCTATGGAAGGATATTTATGGCTTTTTGATGTTGTTCATTAACAAACTCTAAGTCCATAGCTAGTCTTAGGAGACACTCTTCCTCTTTGTCAGCTATCTCATTCAATTCCCTTGCATTTTTGGCCATAGCCTCCTTGATGCTTTTGGCCTCAGCTATCCTTTCTACTACATTAAGGATCATGTCCAAGATCCTACTATTGTCTACCCTAAACTAGCCTTGAATTTTATTTCTTATTTCTTATATCACAAAAGTAGGTCTGTGCTTGAATTAATCATCATTCATGATGCCTAGGATAGTAGGTTATGTAGGGTCAATGAATATTATCCCAAGGAGTTGTTAAATCCTTTTTATTAACTCCTTATCATCCTTTAAGAGTCTCTCTAGTTCTTGTGACCAAGCATTCAAACCCTAGACTTTGTCAATAATAATTTCTAAAATTGTATTAAAATGTCCCAAACTAATTATTTTAAACCTAGGGATTTGACTTCCAACCTAAATGTTGATTAAGCCTATTATTTTATCGTCTAAAGCTTGCCATTAGGCTATTAGACCCTTTGACATTATATTCTATTACACCAATGCACTCTACCTTAGCTTCATTGTTTTCAATGCATAAAACATATGAAATAAGGATTCATCCAACATCTTGATCATTACCTTAGGCACTGATAAGATGGCTTGTGTGTCCAAATTATCCTTTTCCTTTTGTAGGTTATATATTATTTACTTCATGCCCGTGATTCCTACTCTAACTTGAGATAAGTGAGCCTCAATTAGTTCTTCAATGTCTTCTATATGGATGGGATGCTCACCCAGTCTCTGGCCTCCAACTAGAGTTAAGCCTATAAATGGCTCAACCTTTTGAAAGGTAAATTATTCAATCCCCACAATGGCCTTTATAGTTGTAACTCTTTCTAAGATTATTGTATCAAGATTGAATTGTATAGTGATAGTTGGTTCTATGTACTTTAGAGGTTAAGTATCCTATATATTTCTATTTCTTGATTCTCCTAGCGCATCCATTTATTTCTTATCTAACCCTGTAGTGGTCACTATTCTTCTCTCTTCCTCCTCCTTCATCAAAAACCTTATCCATGGATTGATATCATCATGTACATCAATATTGATAGTTTGGGTCAAGGCCCATAAGTGGGATAAGGAGGGGGTATTTTACATTTTACCATAGATGAACCAATCATGGATGATTGGTCTATGGATGGGGTATTCATCATTGAATAAGTTTATTTCAGTCATAAGGTGAATGAAAGTCAACTTGGGCTTCTTCTACACAATTGAGACTATGGCCAATTTTGACTTTCTCTTCTTCAATGGTGCCACTAGGACTAGATCAAGGGTAAATTATTTCCCTTTTTCTTTTTCAACCTCCTCTATTTAGGATTGGGCTTCTTTAGAATATTCCTCCTCTTCATCAAATACATATGCCTTAGCAAGGACCTTGAGGGTATCTTACACTATCTCATTAGGCTTCAGAGTAATCATGTCTAAGAATTCAATGGGGAATTCTAGTCTTTGAGGTAGGGTTAAGTATGATGGGCCCTCACCAGATATTTATTCTAACTTTTACTTTCTAGGACCTTATTTAATCTATGCTTTGGACTAGTGCCTTTCCATTTGTGGTTTCTCTTGAGGGGCCCTTGAAGGACCAAGCAACAAATGGTACTATAGGGGCCCCATTTTCCATTTATCTCTATGGGGCTTCTAATCACTAGCTAATCTATGTTCAAGTCTAATGTTATGTCCTTTAATCCTAGACAATATTTCTTCAAAAAATTTTACTTTGATGTATAAGGTGTCATGGACACTGAAATGGTACTCATATACTAGCTTGGGTAATTTTTTAGATTTCAAATGTGTGGAGACTGTGCCCTTATGGTCCCACTACTTTAGTTTATGTAGCTGAAATATAAAGGAGCCTCTGTGTCTAGAAATAGTGTCCACATGTTTCCAATCTTTTAAAATAGTTCTACCAATTATCAAAGGAAAGGGATGGAGGAGGATTTTCCTTTTCTCCTTGCATACTCTATCAATTCCATGAAGAAGTTGAAATGTAATTTCTTGCTCTGCTAGTTTTGTGGGAATATAGATGGGCAACTTGTAAGGTTGAATCAAAATCCCTTCAATTCTAATCATAGTACAATTTGGAACAACTAGATGTCTTCCATTAGTTCTACATATTTATTGATTAGAGGGATAATCTTAGGCATGGTAATCCCTATAATGGATTTTACTAAATCAAGATAAACACAATCATAAATGAACTGCATATTGTGTCAATATTTGAAAATGTGTAGTTTAGAATAATGGTGGGAGACTATAAATCTTCCTTCAGGTGACCAAATTTTGATATAAGGGATATTGGTAGAGGCTAACAAGGCATCCAATAGATAAGAAATCATGAATAATTGGTTACTAATTTTCTTCTTAATGGCTATGAATTGTCATTATAGATAGATGCTGATCATCTCTCCTATTGGGGGAGTGAGCTCTTTCTATACTATGAAATAGACATAAGACACCCAACTCTTATTGACATATGTGGTGGATGAAACCTTAGATATTCTATTCAATAGATTCATAATTACCTAATTACCTCTCTAAATTTGGCAACTATGATTCTTCTTGTAGGGTCTTAGATCACATGGTTCCCTTGGAACAACCATGGCCTAAGGATGGTGTCTAAGTCATTTTTACTAGTCTATTATTTGATGGTGGGTAAATCCATGTAGGTTTCTATAAGTTTATAATACCTTTCAAAAGCTAATGGGGAGATTTATGTAATTATCCTATATATTCCTTCATGAATTATCCAACCTTATTCAATTCTATAATATTTAAAAATGGGAGCAAGGATGTCAGTATAATGGAGTACCTTGGGTTTAGTAGCAGCATGGTGGAAAATGGCCATTTGGATTGCAACTAGGTCATAATACCTCTAACTGATAATGGAAATATTTTATTCTTCCTTAGTGATGGATTTCATCTCCTCAATGATCTATAAGATCTTAGACCAGTTCTTATTTCCCATGTTTAATGTTGTAGTGTCTAGGTCTGTGTCTTTGAAAACCCTTCCCTCATTGTCTATAGATAGATACAGTTTTATCTCATCTCTTTATTGTTAATTTTGAGCTACCATGGATTACCAGACTTAAAAATTTATTACAATCAGATTGAAAATGGTTCTTGAGTCACTTATTCTTTCTTAGATTACAATTGAACTCCTTTTAGCTTAATTGTAATCAATTTGAGTTCAAAATAGGGACTTTTATGCAAGTTTTAGGGATTTTAAAGCTTTAATGGTGATGGATTATTTATAATTATGCTCATTTATGTGTCAAATTTGATTTAGACTTTTTCCATTATATGTTTTCCCTTTTAATCATATAAGATCTTCTATTTTATCTTTTTGTGATTATATGGCATTATTTGGCATCTATGTAGCAACTTTCATGGCATTTTTCATAAATGCCTTCAAAGTACTAGCAATTGTTTTTGAAAACTTCCCTTTTGTTTTGTGCTATTATATCTTCATGTAAGGATCAATGTGGGTCATTGATCATGATTCGAGATCTCACATGTTATTGGCCATATTTAAATCTAACCTAATGGTTATGCCACTTGGTACCTTTGAAAGCTTTTTGAGCTCTGACCTACATCAATCATATATTGAATGTGCATCTACCATGTGTCAAGCCCACAAGCTCTCAGAGCTCTACTAAATATTTCTCAATTGTTTTTCACCATTGGATCATTTGGTCTCAATGAAGCATGAGATATTGATCCTATAAGATGTACAAACTTTAATCAGGTCATGGTCATAGAAATGAACTTAGGCTAAAATATTTTAAGCTAAGTTTATTTCATGTCAATAAACACATCATAGACTTAGGATAAAATATTTTATGCTATATTTAAAGTATGATATCAAATAACCCCTTGAATGATATAAAACATGCCCCTTTGTATAAGTAAAATATTTGAAGAGATTGAATTTGATGGAATCATGGACATCAATGATGGCCTTGTAGATGTCAAATGACATTCATGAGAATGTCAAATTTTAGTTCATGAATTTATTTAGGTATGGTGGGTTTAAAGTTAATGGTTTCATAGACGTCGATGAAGGCCTCATGGATGTCAAATGATGTTCACAAGAACATCAACATTAAGCTCATTAAATTCTTATATTTAATAGATCTTGGACTCAATTTGCTCCATTTGATCAAGACCTACAAGGAAGTGAAAGCCATCTGATCAAGATCTAAGCGAGTGTACACCATTGGCTTAGGGTTCTATTAACATTAATTTTCAAATACATGAGTACTATGTGGTAGATTTATAGGTTTTTTGGCTTTTGACCCTATTGACCCTAAGGATGACCCATGAGTCATTAATCTTTGTTTGAGTCCATGACATGTTAATAGTTATCATATTTATGGGAATCTATTGGCCCTTTGACATTTCAACATCATCCTCACTTTTTTTGATCAATATTTGTGATGGAGTGAGAGCCATTAGATCTGCAAAAGGCAAAAAGTGTTTAAGTCAAGGCTTGAGGTGATAAGGACTTAGGGTAAAGTGTTAAGACTAAGGTCTTATTCATGTTAATAAATATGATGGGGCCTTAGGATTAAGAATTTGGGTTAAATACATAATAAAGGGGACCATGCTAGGGAAATTAAAAGGGACCTTATGAATATGAATGCTAGATTCAGTTAAAAATAAAGGAAATAAAAGGGGGGGAAATAAAAGGGGCCACTTAGGACTTTTAGGTTAAGGTCTGGTCATGTTAAGAAATATGACCAAGCCTTAACATGAAAATTAGGTTTAATTCAAAATTAATTTTAAATATTCCCACCAATTTTCTCCTAAAAAATGTAAATTTGAACTAAGGACTTAATCTAGGGTTTTTTAAAGGAGGGTCTTTAAAACATGAATCCAGGCTTAAATTTTCACAGGCCAAAGGCTACTAAAACCTAGATGAAGATAAAATATAAGCATGATCCATTCATAAGGGCTCTATGAAACCTAAAAATTATCACATGAAGGGTAATTTTTAACAAATTTAGGTAACCTTAAAGCAAAAACATAAACCAGTATGTCAACTTTATTAGTGTGGATGACCTTCAAATTCTAATAATGTTCAAAACATGCCATATTTTTAGTGTTAAGGTTTGATGTATCTCAAGGGTACTAATTTTAAAAAATTTGGGTATGTTAACTTCAATAGGTCCTTTAGAAATTTTTATACTCCTTAAGGTGCTCTTATATTCGCTTACACTCACATTCCATCAACTAGTAAAAATAGGCCTATTATGCCTTGTATTTATACACATCACTTGATCTTACCCATCTTGGTTGGCCAATAATATTTAAATAAATGGATAAACCTTGTAATAGGTCATAACACACATTTATTAGGTGAAAAAATCATCACATAGGTCAGTCATACCCCTTGAGGACCAAAACCACCTTTAGGCCTAATACAGACCTAATGGAATTAGGCCTTCTCTAAGCACACATTTCACGTAGGCACATTAGAGTAACATGAGACTATAAAAACAAATGTAACACATAAAATACACCTATAATATACAATTTATAAAATCAAATTATCTCCATACCACCTATTAGTTAAATTCACCTCTTGAACCATGCCATTAGGTCTACCTTCCATTAACCCTTCACACACAGAAAAAGTTTGCCTTGAATATTTGAACCATAAAAAAAAATATTAAACAAAAAAATGTCCTTAAAATAATTTTATATAAACTTAATTACCCCATTATCACCACCATGTCCATTGTACATCACTAAATATGGAAAAATACCTCAAAGACACTCTTGCAACATGACCACTCAGAACTGTCAAACACTACCAATGTAAAATCAAGAATTTGAATCTCCATACTTGAATAGGAAAAAAAATTGACCATAAATTAATTATAATTAGATTAATATACATATATAACATATTTACTAGTAATTTATTCTTCATGTCTATCCAAAATACCTCAAACTCATCTCTTCTAGATGACTACTCAAAACTGCCAATATGTCTGTCAAAATAGTCATGATAAATGATGTATTTAGTACTTATAAGGGAGATTTTATGGCTTATATATATATATATATATATATATATATATATATAAAATTCTGAGAACAACCATTGGTCTAACATACCAATTTGATAACTCTCTCTTTCATAGTGCTGACACAACCAAATATACCATTTTGGATTTCATATCTCAAAATCTTTAAGTGACTTTAATCCTTAGATAAATAATTTTTATATGACATATATATCCAAAAATAATTTAAATTTCATTTGATACATTGAATCCTATCAAATAATATCAAACTCTTCATTCCATATTTCATACCCAAACATACCAAACTATCTTAAGAACCAGTCAAGATGATCTTACATTCCAACATCAATATAATCACTTAAATGAAATTATAATGAATTATTATTTTAATATGAGACCTTAAAAATAACTTCACTTGCTTTTAACACTTTCATTTGGATCATAAATACATAGGAACACTTTTCTTCTAGGTCTATCCAGTCTATAAACAACACAAAAACTTTACCTTCTAAAAGTGAAGCTCAAAACACCTCTTATACTAACTTCCAAGCTTCCAAAAATAATTTATATGACATAAAAGTACAAAAAAACAACACCATGTGATTTATATACCACAACTTAGATCAAAATGATTTAATAACACTCTTTTGATAAGTTCACTCATACATACCAATCCACTAAAAAATATAGTCAACTTTTACAAGAAATAAGTTCACTTGTATAAAATTTCATGAATAAATTACACTTTTAGGTTGTTAATTAAGGATTCTAATTCATCTTTGATTTTTATACCATGCCAAAATTCTCATTATTGTGGTCTTTACATGCATTATTTACTCATTGGTTTTATTAGGTTTTACCACAGTTAGAACCTTTGACTTTGACCTATAATAAATGCACTTATACAGATAGTTAAGACAAACTACCTCTTGAAGGATGATCTTCATGGAGTCTAATACAAATTTTCCTTTTATAATAACTTGATCTAACTAATATCCTACATTCTAAAAATACTTCTTTTCTCTCAGGATCAATGCACACACATAGTCATTTGAAATGTTCATATTTTTGAACTTCAATGGATATTTTTCAAAGATTAAACTCGATGGTATCTGGCATGTCACAATATACTAGAGTAACTTTGGAGGATTATTTATTAGACTAGGGATCTCTTCAAGACACCAAATTTTCAAGGTACCTTTTTGTCACTATGGAAAACATCCCCATGAAAACCTTTAACCAAGTTGGAATTTATAGGTACACATAATAAAATCACAAACTTGATAGATTATTCATATCTCCATGATGTGTAGTGATGGTTTGGATTATCTTAAGATATAATGGTGCATTTTTGTCTCTCCAAAGGTCAATATGAAATACCATAACCTCACCAAGGCATCTATGGATGCCTTAAAACATCTTCTTGGTTCTTAATGCTTTGTACTCATGCTTTATATCCTCCAATCCATAAAATTGACCTCATACCTCCATTAGACCATGATTTCTCTCTTTTCTCTTTAGGTCTTGACCTCAAATCACATTAGTTTTCATCACTGATCTTCATACATCTTGTCCTTGATTTGACATGCTTAAGCAACCTCTCTCATGCTCACATACATAATTTACACCCTTCATGCTTATACACATCCATGTCATTATCACCATGCCTCATCATGCCTTAATCATGATCAAGAACTATTATATCATATAGACCTACTATGCATCATACCATTTGATCAAAATACCTCACACTCATTTTGACATCAATGACATGCTCAATCCTCATGACATTAATGACAAATTTCAATAATTCCATTTACTTCTAGGTTAAAATCATTTAAAAAACCAAAAATAATATAAAATCAACATTTATATTCATGCTATTATTATCATAACATCAGTCCATTTGTTTCTTCTATCTACATTCTTCCTTTCCTCTTTAAAAACACATTTTCACTTTTAAAGTAAACATTTTTGCTCATCCCTCTTGTAATTCCACTTTCAATCCATTTAATTTCACCTTTACTTATTCATATTCTACCCAAAAATGAATTTTCACCTCATTCTAATGATTATGATTCTCTATTATATGACTTTGATACTACTAATGAAACCACTTCTAACTTTGATGAATTTGCATTTTTTGCTAATGAATTCACAACTTTCATTACCAAATTCATAGATAACTCATCTACAAATTTGTTTCAATCAAATTTAATCCCTAATAAATGACATTACATGTGAACAAGTTAAAATAAAATCTAACTCACTGAAGGCCTGCTCCTCTCAAGTCTCTAAAATATCCTCATTCACTTTGCATGGTGCTCATGGTATGGAAAATAATCCATTTTCCTCCAAGGTCTCAGAGTAAAATCTCTCAACCAAGTTATCTTAGCAAATAGATTTCAAAATCAAATTTGCATAAATTAATTTCTTCACCCCATTTAGTCTATTTATATTTTTACCCCATTTCAAAAAAAAATCCTCCATTCCTCCACTCTACTCATTTTTCATCCATTTTGATTCAAGTTTCAAGATACATTAAATCAACCTATTTAATATTCTTCTCAAAATCTTACAAAAAATAATCTACATAAATTTATCATTATAATTTGAAACTCAATATATATATATATAAGATCCATAGCTTATTATAATTGGTATATATCAATTCCATAGCCTCTCAATTGACCTCTGCATCATTAGCAAACACTAAGCGTGCACTCTCCAAACAGTACAACATCTTGTTTTTTCGATCAATACTCTAGTTTTTATTAACTAGGGGAAACCTCTTTACACAACCTAAATATTAAAAGTTTTACATTTATTATATAATAATTTGATTTATTTCTCATCCAAATCACTTTATCAATTTCATCTTTTCATCAATTTTGAGTGTTTATCCATTTTATCACACAAACCCTTGAGGGGCATCATTGCACTCATTTTCATTCATTTAGGGCAACTTTTTATTTCTTAGTCATCAAAGCTCTACTTATTATAATATTCTTCAAAATAATATTGCTTCACAAAAATATTTAAAAGAGGGGCAAATTTAGTAACCTAAATTACATTTAGTGTTAAAAAATTGCATAAAACCTATTAATTATTCTTCTTAATATAATTCATGGCATCTCCTTATAAATTAAAACAATTGAATAAATCAAATTAACCAATTGTGTATAGTTTTAAATACTTATTTAAATATTAAATCTATATTTTACACCTCACCCAACATATTTTACCTTATTCTCCCTCACATGTTGACTCATCCCAACCAAATCCACAACTTCTTTAACCTCCTTTGAGTCATCCCCTGAGTTGTTAAAAAGTTTGACTCATTCTTGGTGGCTTAGTTAACCATTCCCATACTTCTCTCAACCATTTTACATGGTCATCATCCTCATGGGTGATGACTCATTATCCATCATATATTATTTTAATCATGTAAAAAATTCAAATAATCCTCCACCATTAGATCTTCCTCTAGAAATTATAAATAAACATTGAAACCATCGTTTTCATCCATCCAAATTATGCTAATGAAGTGATATTAAATTCAAAAGTGAATCCAATAAAATCAAATCAAATCAAAGAATCCACAAACCTTTATTTCACTAAAATGATCCCCATTCTCCTTTGCATTTTAAGAATGAGAAATGATATTGTTGAAGAGAAAATCAAGTTTACATCACAATGGAGGAACTTGCATATTTGATGTATAAGTTTGTGCTTATTTTTTCTTTGTTTTTTACTATATCTTAGGTTGAATTTAAATTATATTAAGATTGCATAATTAGTTGATTTCTTGGAATTTTTAGATTTAGTTCATATAAAAACTCAATTTCTTTTCTCGGATTTGTTTCTTATGCCACCAAATGCAAGCTTTTAGTTAAGGTTGATTCCCACTTGAGGTTCTCTTTGCTTCAAAAATATCTCCACTCAACTTGAAATTAGTGTTTTTGATTTTCAAAAATCATCATACGTAATCACTATTTAAACCCATGGTTATTTGTATCAACTCATTTTTGTAATGATTCATCTTAATTTTAACCCCTTATAGTGGTCAATATTTTATATATATCAAGGTGTTTTTTTTTTCAAAGTGTTTGCAAAGATAATACCCTCAAATTAAGGTTTTTCCAACATAAGCCACCATTTTGAGGTTTTTAATTAACTTGAATACTTTCATACTTTAAAAAGGTATAAATGATTTTATGCATGTAGTTTGATACTTAAAATGATTCCTTCCTATTGATGCAGTGGATTGCACCTGGGGCAGGAGGTCAAGCTCCTGCCTTCCACACATTAAAATGGAAACTCCCCCTCGCCTGTGGGACTGACGAAGCTTGAGGGGAGAGTCTCTAGATAAGGGCTAGCTCCCTTTGATGTATCTTTTACTGCTAATAAATAAATGAAAAAGGGGGGGATGAAAAGGGAGAAGGATGCTAAAAACATAATCTAAAACTAAAAAAATACAAAGGTGATACACCAAAAATGATGACCCACTCAGCCCAAACATACACTTTCCACCAAGAAGAAGCACCCATACACTTCATCTAATTTGGGAAACCCTTCTATTTCAGTGAGTCAGGGGTTCATAAAGATATAGGGAGGAAGAAACTACCAGAGGCATCCTCAGACACACTTACGACAGCCTATTCACAGGCACCTATGCTCCTCAAGGGACACTTCTGGCAAACCTGCAAAAGAGAAACTCACAATGCACTAGACATGCTAAAATCACCATGTGAAAGCATAAGGGAAATGACTTAACATAGAAAAAAAGCATAGACACATACAAAAGTGCAAGCTCAAATAGAGGTAAAAATGCTAAGTCCTGATTCACCGTAAAATTTGGTAGAGTTCTACCTTACAAGCCTGAGAGATTTTTGGGCAGAGCTTTGCCTTAAGGCTGAGAGAGGGCCCCCTCTCAAAATGAGAAGTTTTATAATATATAGAAAGAGGAGAAGAACTTGGAACTTTCTAGAAAAGACTTTGGCACTCTTTGACAAGTTGGCCCATGTGCACTGAGAGCATCAGGAAGAGGAAGTCACTGTTGATGATGTCATTCTTCTAGAAAAGGCCTGCTAGAACCATGCTGTGTAATCACCGGTCTTGACTTTGGCATTCAAACATTAATGTGAAATTATAGGCCATGCCTCTTTTCTATAGATAAGACTTCTCTTTCTAGATATCACATGGTTTATCTACTGATAAATGCAAACTAGATAAATTAATCCATGCTACTTACTATTTGTGTTATTTGATAAACACTTGGCAATAACTCGCCTCCCTTTTGCCACTTGGACTGTTTGTCTATTTCTGCACTTTATCTTCTTCCTAGTTTTTGTCTCTTTTAGGCTCCTTTGGCCCTAAGGACTATCTTTTGGTAGGTCACTAAGTTCTTTGGGCTTTTCTTGTTCTTTTTTAAAAATCAACAGCTATTTCATGAGCCTTGAAATTAACATTCACACACCCATCACTGTATTTGAATTTCCAATGGCTAGTTTGTCATGCTTGACTTTGATGTCTTTGGGCCCATCACCCCTTGGAATTTCTACATCCTTCCTCTTTCTTTAGCCTTTTCTACTTCCCTTTCCTTTAGGCTTTTTGTTTTGCATCCTTCTAAAGGGAAAGTGACCCTTCGGCTTTTTGGAAAAGTGTCCATTTTGGCTCAGAGTCCCCCATAAGGGCACCTACCCTTTGGGGTCCCTTATTTCTCCTTAGTGGGTTTCTCCTTTGGGATTTTTCCCACGGGACTTTTTTTTTTTGGACTTTTTCCTGCAAATAAAAAAGTCTCTACAAGAATTGCCTTGTCACTTTGAAATTGTCCTTCAAAAATTTTGTCAGCTTTTTTGGCTGCAGCTTCATCAAATTTCTTCAAACTTTTTATTCGAAGGAATTCCTTCAGATAAAAAGTCTAAAATAAATCATCCTTGTCTTTTTCTTTTGCCTTAAGTCCCTTTCTTTTAGGTTTCTTGCTCACAACCCTTCTAAATTCCTTCAAACTTTTTGTTCGAAGGAATTCCTTCGGACAAAAATTCTGAAGGATTTCTTCCTTGCCTTAGTCTTTTCACTTGCTTTTCTTCAGCTTTATTGCCCTTATGAATTCCTTCAGACTTTTTGTCTGAAGGAATTCCTTCAAAAAAAAAAGTCTAAAGGATTTCTTCCTCTGCCTCTTCAAACTGCCTTTGAAAAGTGCCCTTCAAAAAAATTGGAAATGACCCTTCTGAAGGGCATTTCCTTTGCCTTAGACAAATTTCTAAAAGAACTTACCTCTTTGGCCTCTCTTATGTTGCTTCTTTTAGAAGTGTTCCTTGCCCTTTGCAAGGGATTTTTAATCCCAAACTACCCTCTGTAAGGGAACTTAGAATGATCCATTTTGCGTCTAAGTGTCAGAACTTGCCTTCTGCCTGCTGAGTCCATAGAAAACTTCACTGTTGAGTCTGTAAAAATCCATACCTATAGAGTCCGTAGAAATGGACCTACATAGTCCATAGAAATATATTTATAGATTCCATATAAATGGACCTATAGAGTATGTAGAAATGCCTGTGTAGTTTGTAGAAACTTCCAAGACTTGTGCAAAACCAAAAAAAAAGTACTGGCTCAGAACAACAGGGAAAAAATGGGGACCGATTTTGGCCTGTAGGACCAAAATGGTCAACACTTCCCACCAAGATTTTAGGATAACCCCAATTTTTTACTCAATTTTTATAGGTAACATGTTATTAACAATAACCAACTTGCACAAACATTTAAAATATAACAATAACAACTAGCATACAAGGATAATTTTAAATAAATACTCAACCCACACACATAGAAATACTAAAAAAGTCCTTGACTAACATACATTAACAACCTTGTAGTAATCATCAATACTAAAATTAAATTCAAACATACAATTATAGATTAATAATATTGTGTGTGTGTGTGTGTGTGTGTGTGTGTGTGTGTGTGTGTGTGTGTGTGTGTGTGTGTGTGTGTGTGTGTGTGTGTGTGTGTGTGTGTGTGTGTGTTATCTTCAGCTCTATGTACCCCTTATTTTCATTATCTACCATCCTCTCTCCTATGATGCTCTCCCTCTAAAATTTTTATGAGGGGTACAACTGCTTGCATCCACCTCATCTAGAAAAAGGCAATTAGTCTTTTTTTTAAGAAAACCTTGTATAACATATTAATCATTTAAAAATAACTAATTCAAGAATTAAATATGACCATAATATTAAAAACATAATTTAAAATAATCAATGTATTTTTCCTTTTACTGAAATTAAAGTGTTGAGCATAAACATATTAACTAAGATAATTAATTATGTAAATATCAAATTTTAAAAATCCAAAGTATTAAGTAAAAATTGTTAAATCATAGATCCATAATAGTTTTCTACTAGGGTAGAAATTGGGATGTAACATCCTCCCCCCTTAAAAATTCAATCATCCCAATGATGTTATTAAAATCAAAACATATCATCAATATTATAAGTTCAACATGATAAAACAAGTAAATAAATCAAAACATACCACACATTACTTAAATTTTTTTTTTATAAAAGCTAAAAATGATGCTTAAATTAGTTTAATATAACCCTAATTATCAATTGCATTTAACTTGAACATTATACATATACTAAAAAACAACTAATACCATGAACCTTGTTGTTGAATCTAATTAATAACTAGATTTAGGTTTAAATGTGATGTTTTCCAATTATAACATTTTTATTTTGAATAAGGTATCAACTACTAAATATAATATTTAAGTGATAATATAACAAGCAAATAAATTTAGTACTAAATTTTACATTATAACTAAACTGCTTAAAATTTAACATCCAAACATATATACTACCATATAAGATCACACATTTTGTCATACTAATGTAAGCAACCCAATCACAAAATACATTATTGTATAAGGCACTCATACAACCACACTATTGTAACACATCATAATATGCAAGTAAAATGTCTTATATATAGCCATACTGCTATCATGATATACAACTACATCACTATACATCCATATATACCATTATAATGTCATAATTAAAAATTCAATAAGGTATAATACCGCAAGTAAAATTATACAAATGAATCATATATACATATCTCTAACAAATAAATAAGCCATGATTAAGCATTAATATCATGTTTATGTTGTCTATAATGAGGGAGAGCATCATCTAAGTACTTTACTTCAAAACACAAACCAATGGTCTCTCGCACACCTCCCAACTGGGAGTGGTTGTTCCCTTCACAAAGGGGTAGACAAAAACACTATGGACATCCATAACCATCTAATAATAATAAGTGGGTACATTCAATATAAAATTCAATCAATCATAAAAACCATGGACATGCCCCTATTTGATATGATTCAATGTAACATGTAAATAATAAATTATGGTGGGTAGACAATGTATACAACTATAACATTACTTTGGCCAAATAATTTATAGTTCAAAGCACAATATCTAGGTCATTGTGTACATAAGCTTAACTATTTGCCTTATTTTTATGTCACATATAGATAATATTTCCATATAGATGATGCGTGACTTGCAACTAGGCACTCTATTTATCACATACCATCCTCTGAGCTATATGATGCTAGCTTAATAAATAATATGTATCACAATATTTCAAATATCAATAACATACAATCAAACACCCAAAATAAATCACAAAAATAATATATAATTACTCATAAGAACACACACACACACACACACACACACACACACACACACACACACACACACACACACACACACACACACACACACACACACAATTATTTTATAAACATTATAACATAAAATCAAACACCAAAGATAACTCACAAAACTAGTATATATTTACTCAGAATATATACACAAATGAGAAGTATTGATTGATTTCAGAAATTCAATATCCATATTAGTTAATCTCTTACCATAATCAGTTGAGTAAAATTATAATGATGATATAATATCAAATAGGTTGAGTTTTTTAATTGAATCTTAACCTAAGCGTATCTTGGATTTTACACCTTTTACACAAAATGCTACAGAACATGAATGTAGTTGGTTATGTAACATAATCAATATCAAAGACAACTATAAAATATTTATTATTAACAATAGTAACATTTGTTTTATAAACCATGTATGCTTATATTTTCACATTATTACTATATTTAGAATCTACATTCTTAATTCTTATCATTTCATTAACATAGTATAGGAACTCTATCCACATATAAGCCTGCAGGTGATTATAATGAACATCTATACATTTATAAGAAGATCTTAATAAATAAAGATAAATAAAAAACTCTTCAATCCAAATTTCCCATGGTTAAATTTATTTACTGTGGTTTTTATTTACCATTAGCTAGCTCTTAGTGATTTTAATTTACAAATTTAAGAGCACAATCCATATTTCTTATTTTTTCCTTACCTTTGTATGTCAACAAGATCTTTCAATAGACTAACATATCTTATTCATGCATTTAAATCCCCTTAATATATATTAATAAAATTTACCCATTGGAGTATAAATTCACAACCAAGTAAAATAAGGAGTCACTTCCCACACTTGCAAACACAAATGACCCCTATGTTTTTTTATTATTAATAAGAAAGGTATAAACATACATGTAGGGTATTTTAACCATTAATAACCATTTATATAGACCCATGAGTGAGAGTTGGTGGTCTCAAACTTAATTATATATAAGTGCAAACTCTTCATTAGTTAAATTAACCTACACATATATATGTGTATACACACACATATACATATACATACATAAATACATACATACAATTTAATTAATAATTGTCAATATTTTTTAAAACAACATTTCTATTTTTACCCTCATAAAGGTTGAAATTTGTTAATTTATATTTGTCCAAAAATACTACAAGTTCACAAGTCATTTCATATACTTCTGTGAAAGGTATAAAAATAATTAGTTCATTATATGATGAAATACACATATAACCAAATGGATTTATAGCTTTTGGTTTCACACTTAAGCTTAAAAAGATACCTTATATAATTATAGGCTACACAATTTAAAAAGGACATTCTTGTATTTTTATACACTATCTACTTATTCTTTCAATAACACTTAGTTGTATAAACTGAAACTAAAACCGAATACCTAATATAATTTTCAAGCATGTTAAACTAACATACTAAATATTTTAGATTTGTTCCTTGTCTGAAATGATTCCACAAATTGTCATTTCCTTTCCTTTCACCATTCTAAAAACCCTCCAAATTAACCTCTGTCCTATTTTTATACCTCCATTATTTTTAAAAGTTTTTCACCACTTTTTTCTCCCCCTGACTCTATGCCCACATTACTATGCCATGAATTTTTTTTGGATCCTCCAAAATTAATACCATCCATGCTTCAAATTTCATTGATACTTATCCTTAATGATATAAAAACCCAAGGAATATATTTTTGATGATAACTCAAGTCATTTTCTCAAATTTTTTGCTCATGCCTCCAAAGCAAGCTTGTAGTTAGGGTTTCTTCCAATTCAAGGTTCTATTTTCTTCAAAAACCTCTCCACTTAACTTGAAAATTACATTTTTTACTTTGCACAACTAACCAACCCTAATCACTATTTAAACCCATGGTTATATGTATTTAACCCTTTTTTAAATTATTCATTTGCATTTAAACCCCTTATGGTGGTCAAGGGTCAATATTTTATATATAAAAAGGTGTTTTTTGTTTTTTTTCAAAAATGTTTACAAAGATAATGTCACCAAAGATATCTAAAATGTTGCAACTAGTAATTACATTGAAATAAAGGGTTTTGCAACATAATCCACCATTTTGGGCCTTTTTTTATTAACTTGAACACTTTCATACTTTAAAAAGGTACCAATTAGTTTATGCAATAAGTTTGATCTTTAAAATGATTCCTTCACACCAATTTATTAAGAAAAGCCTAATTTTATTCTTCTTTTTTAAAGGTAACATATTAGCAACAATAACCAACTTGTAAAAACATTTAAAACAAAGTAACAATAACTAGCATACATATGAAGACTTGTATTCAAGTAATCCTTGACACACATAAAAATATAGTAGAGTCCTTGACCAGTATGCATGAACAACCTTGAAGTAACATTAAATAATAACATTAAATTACAATATAAAACTACAACTAAATAGTTTTATGTGTGCATATGTGATTTTTATCTTTAGCTATGTTTACCCATAACTATCACTATTTGATACCCTCTCTCCTATGATGCACTCCCTTTAATTTTTTTCTATGAGGGGTAAAACTTCCTACATCCATCTCATCCATAACAAAATGGTCTTTAGTAATTTTAATATAAAAAAAATGTAAACATATTAATTAGCTGAAAATAACCAATTCAAAAATTAATTGTAACCATGATCTTTAAAAAATCATTTCAAATAATCAACATATTTTTTATTTTATTATAATTAAATAGTGATGAGCATACACATATTAATTGAGTTATTTAATTTTAGAAAAAAAATATATCTGGTAAATCTATAGTATTAAGTGTCAAATAATAGATCCATAATAGTTTTATACTAGGGTAAAAATTGAGATTTAACATCCTTCCCCCTTGAAAAAGTCATCATCTTGATGATTTTATTTAAATCAAAACATATCAGAAATATTATAATTTCAACATGATAAATCAATAAAATAAATGAGAAAAAACCTATGAAACTCCTTAAAATATTACCAATTTACTCTACCTTCAAAATACTTGTCCCATTGGACCTTGTATTGAGACACTTATTTATTATACAAGATGAGATTACACATTTTAAGTATTCTTATTGGTTATATTTTTACCACTCTTGGATCTATAAATTTTAATTCCTTACAATCAATTACATGAGAAGGATAAACCACATATTTATTCAAATAATACAAAAAAAAACATTATGAATATGGGCTAATAATGGTGGAAAAGTGAGTTTGTAAGCAACATGGTTATTCACTTTTAGAACCTCTAAAGGTCATACATATCTAGGTGCTAATTTGGATGATTTTCTAGATTTTATAGAGTTATTTTATGGTTTAACATGCATAAAAACTCTGTATCTAATTAAGAACTGCCTTGCCATTCTTTTCAAATCAACATACATTTTATGCCTATCATTGGCTTCAACCAACCTTTGTCTAATTAGTTTCACATATGCTTCCATTTAAACACACATATCGGGTAAAAAAACCCTCTATCCTCTAATATATCACAACTAATAGGTTTTCTACATTTTATACCATACAAAGTATCAAATGGTATTAATTGTAAATATGAATGGAGTGAGTTATTATAGGCAAACTCAATTAAATGAAGGTATTTCTCCCATTTATATTTTTGGTCTATGCAATAAATTCCAATAAATATTCTAACACTTGATTCACCCTTTCTATCTTCCCATCCATTTTAGGGTGATAAATTGTATTAATATTTAATTAAGTACCCAAGGTTACATTAAGGGCTTAAAAAAAACTATAAGTCATACATGGGTCTCTATCTAAAATAATTTTATATGGAAAACCATGCATCATGTATACTTCCCACACAAACAATTTTTTAGCACAAGTACATAATATTCAAAATTCATTGGAATAAAATGTGATTCCTTGGTGAGTTTATCAAATACCACCAAAATCATATCATGCCTATTCCTTGACATGGGCATTCCTTAGATAAAATCCATACTTATGACTTTCCATTTTAATTCAAGAATGTCATGTAGGTATAAAAACCCAGCATGATGAACATGCTCTAAATTTACTCTCTGACATTATAATAATATAGATACAAAATAAAACACATCTTTATTGATTCCCTTCTATAAGTACAATGGTTTTAATTCTTCCATAAGCTTGGTCACTCTTGTTGTTCCCAAAATATGTTACTCATTTTTTTGGACAACATTTGAACTATTTTGTTCTTCATCCAATAGAACTACGGACTCTGCAGGCTCATTTCTACGAATTCTACAGGCTGATTTCTATGGACTTTGCAAGCTTGTTTCTACAGACTCTATAGGCTTGTTTCTATGGACTCTACAGGAAAGAAATAAGTTCCCAACACTTAGGAAATTTCAAGGTTGGTTCAATTCTGAGGTTTAACCAAAAGGTTCATTAGCAAGCTTTAAACAAAGGATTGAACCATTTAACCATTGAACCATTGAACCCCGCTTCCAATAGGTTCAAAGGTTCAACGGGTTCAAAAGTTCAACAACGTCAATAAGCTTAAAGAGTCAAGCGCTTTGGAAAAAGTTCAAAGTTCAACCGCTTCGGCAAGTTCAATGGCTTCAAAAGACTTAGAAGAAAAGAAGGCTTCGAAGAGTAAATAATGAACCATTGAACCATTGAACCTTGAACCAAAATGGCTCAATGGGTTCAAAGGTTCAATGAGTTCAATAATTTTAAAAGACTTAACCAAAAGAAAGCTTCAAACAAAAGATTGAACCATTGAATCGTTAAACCAAAGTTGGTTCAATTGATCAGTTCAAAGGAGTCCCCCAAAGCCCAAAGGGCAAGTGCCCTTGCGGAGGGTAGTGAACAAAAGTGGACAAAGAGATACCATTCAGAAATATTTTTCATGGCAAAATTTTAAAAGGAAAATCCTTCAAAAAAAATGTCTGAAGGAATTCCTTCAGACATTTTGTCTGAAAGAAAGATCAAAAGCTCGATAGAATGTGGCTAAGGTAAGGGAAGATTTCCTTCAGATAAAATATTTGAAGGAATTCCTTCAGACATTTTGTCTGAAGGAATTGAAGAATAAATAACCAAGGAGTCGAGAAGGCCACCCAAACCATTGAAATAGTGAATCAATAATGTCCCCGTGGATGTCAAATTTAAGAGAATGAAATATCCATTGATTTTCAAATGTGGTGAGGAACCTGAAAACAAACTCAGTGACCAGCTGAAGAGGGAGCTGAAAGGCCAACAAAAAAGGGAAAAGATAGCTTGAGAGCTCAAATTGCAATAGGAAAGAGGGAAAGACTAGAAATAGTCCACCAAGTAGATATTTGAGCTTGCAAACATTAAAGGAATGGCTTGTTTTTCTCCCTTAGAGTAAAGGAAAAGTGGATAGCTACGCAAATATTTGGTGAAAGACTAGACAACTCATGCTGAGGAGAATACATTTGAGATGAATTGACATGCCATAGTTAAGGCAACCACCCTGTTTCAGCATGGCCCCTTGACAAAGCTAAAAATACATTCAAGGCATTGAATGTAGCCATGGCCATTCTATGGAATAGAATGCCAAGATTTTATTGGCTATTATATATTGTAATCTCTTATTTTATGCAAAAGAGATCTTTTTGGTTATAGAAGCAAAACTCTGCCAAAATTATGAGGCGATCAATGAGACTTTGAGCTCAGATTGTTAATCATATTTCTTTGTTTGAATGAGAAAACAAGTTACTTTTCAGACTTTGTGTTGTAATAGCTTATGTCATTTAGGATATTTTTATTATGTCTATTTCTTGAATGAGTTCTTGTCCATTTTAATTAAATAAGTAGAACTAGTGGAAGTAATCAGGAAAGTGTCTTGAAGCCAACTATGGAGAGACTTTGTGCTGCCACAACTGTCTTTAGTGTGTGTGTGTGTGTGTTTTTAGTTTATTTTTGTGTAAAGGATCTTGGGATGACTTTTTTCCCCCATTATTCTTCATATTTCACTCTTGGGTAGTTGAGGTGGATAATTTATGCTACACCTCATTCTGCTAGTTACTATGCCCCCTGTTACTAGTCACTTGTTACCTATCAGAAATAACTCCTGCTATTAGCTACAAGACCACTTTTGAAAGAAGAGAAGTGCCTTCAATGTTCTCACCTAGATTTCTCCTTTGTTTTTGAACATCATCTCTAAAAAAAGAGAGATGGATGGTGTTATCCTACCCCTGAGTGTTATTTTTATCTTATATATATATATATATAATGCTCTCATATTTATAGGGAACTTTCCCTATATAAGAGGAGAGATTTGTCCCTTTTTGATGTGGTAAACCCACACATCTGGCTGATTGATCTCCCTTGTTGTGGTTAAAATGACCTATTTTGCTCATCATTTAGTTGGTGACAAAATATTCACCCACCAATTTTTTGGTGACTCCACTGGGGAACAATGTGAAGTAGGAAAAAACACTGCCAGCTTCATGCCAAAAGTTTTTTGGTGACTCCACTAGGGAAGAATGAGCAGTTTTAGTTATTTTCATTATCCATTTTCTCTAGGGACACAATAATTTTACATAATTTGAAGCCTCAAGCTTCAAATTGAAGCATCACTTGTGTCTTATCCATTATCATTATAGCCTTATCCATTTCCATTATATACTCTGAGCTGTGAACCAGAGCCACTGGGGATCAAATGTTTCACTTTTAAAAGTCAATTCTTTGGTAGCTCTATGCCAACTAGAAAGAATGAGTAGTTTGGAGCCTCAAGCTCCAAGCTAAAGTAGGGCCATTTCTTTTCCATTTTTATTCTACAATTTAGTAGCTCCACACTATACAAGAAGCCATAAAGCTCAAGGTGTTGTTGACCCTATTTTTGAGTTGGTGCAGTAGAGCAATTTGATTTGTTTCCTCCACAACCTCACCTTCAATGAACTAGGAGTCTTCCTCCTACCAACACCAGGTCACCAATACAAGTCAGAGCTTCTTTTTCCTCTGCTAGTAAAGCTTTTCTCGTACATACCCCACCAAGATTTGTTATCCCCCTTTCCATAGCCATATAATGGAAGGTCAAGGCCCCTAGGGTAACTCTTTTGTCCCATTCAATTTAACCCCACCTCTACATAAGCTACCATGTAGTTCAAGGAAGAATTTCCACAAATTATTTGGTGATGAGAGAGTTCATCTTGATGAACACATCATAGCTTTCAGCATAACCTACGGTGTGATAGGTGTGGAGTATGAAGATGTAACAGTTAGGCTATTCATAGAGACATTACAAGGTGATACTACAGACTGGTTTTACCATTTATAGGCTTAGTTAGTGACTAAATGGAATACTCTCAAAGCCAAATTTGAAGCTAGGTTCAAGCCTGAAAAAGATGCACATGCCCTATTGTCTCAACTGACACAAATGAAGGAGCCTCATGAACCAATGATAGATTTCATAGCCAAGTTTGACAAGCTAAGGAACATGATTCCTATAATTTCTTAGCCAACACCTAAGAACCTTAAATGTTTCTTCATCAACTTATAACTACTTGAAGTAAGTTTTCTACTGAGACATGTTGGCCACATAGACCTTGCTACTACTCAAGATTTGGCCACTGAGGTAGAAGATGATCTCATATTGGTAGGGAAGATAAGGAGAGATCCTAACAGAGGTAAATCTTTTTCATCTTCTGAATACCCATCTATAAGAACCATTGATCCAATGGTGTAGAAGCTAGAAAATGAGTTGGTTGCTCTTAGAAAGCAAATGGCATAAGGGATGTCATCTACCCTTCTACAAAGATATACCAAGGATGACATTCCCTAATCAGTCATACCAAGGCAATGCTGCCAGGAATCAAGGGTAGCCAGATCATCTTCCTCCCCCTCATAGGAAGTTGGCCATTAAAGCACCTCCAACCAATTCAATAGTTGGATATCTTGAAGCAGAATCAGATTTCTCCTTCCAGCTTGAGTTGAATATAGAATATGACACTAATCTCTTCACATAAGGAGAAGAAGAATTAGCTAGCGACTTCAACATTAGTTTCCTAAATTACTAAGATGAACCTAGAAGTGAAGGTAAAGCAATTGATGGATCATACGCTGTATTCACCCAGTCTAAGAATTAGTCAGCTCAACAAGCTGATAAAGAAAAAATAGAGGAGTGAGCTCAACCTATAATTTCAATTACCAAATGAGGAACTTCTCTACCTTTCTAGCCAAAGGACTTGGTGATTGCTAAAAAAGTGAGTACCCCAAACATTTTTGTACTTTCAACTTCAATTTCATAGATAAGTCCTCCCCCCCCTAAAAACCAAAAGGATGAACTACCTTTCCTTGTTTCTAATTCATTTCAGTCATTTGACATAATTTACCATCTCAAGAAGACCAAAATTCAAATTACTAAATTTGAATTCTTGCAATCCAACCCTAAATTGTTGGATAGATTAGTGGAATGTGTGAAGGATAAAATCATCCCTATAGGACAAGCAGTTCTAAAAGTAACTCCTAGTCCCCCTAGGAACATGTCCACCCAAAACAATCTTGTCATTACTCCTCTTGCTACTCCTAGGAAGACTGAACCATTTTATGTCTCCCTACTGATAAATGGACACTAGCTAAACAATTGCATCATAGACGTAGGTGCATTTGACAATGTCATGCTTGCCAAAGTGGTAGAATCTCTTGGTCTCACACTGACCAAGCCATTTGGGAGGTGTTTCTCCATGGAGAATAAACAAGTGCCACTATTGGGACAAATCAAAGATGCCCAATTTGCATTTGTAGCATTCCCAGACAAGAGAATCAAGATGACAATCCTAGTGACTAACGTCCTAGCCTCATACAACATCCTTCTTAGGCAAAATTTTTGCAAAGATGTTGGGGGCAAGTTGAGCATGGACTTGTCTAAAGTAAGGATCCCAGTCAAAGGCATCATGTAGAGATTACTCCCTAAGAAGGAAGCAAAATATGTGGTCACTCAAACTTCAATGCCTGAAGCTCAAATTCTATTTGAGTCTTCAAGCATAGATAATTATTTATTATCCATGGAGGAAGTTCACGAGGCATCTGATGAAGCTTTTGAAGGTGACAATCTGAAATTTGGTTCAGATAAAATATCTGAAGATATGATAGAGTGAAGTGTAAGTGTAGAAGAATCTTCCTCTCCAAACAAAGAAAAATCTAAGGTAAGGTCAGCTCCTGATGATGTATGGATACTGGAATTTGATGGAAACTATTTATCTACTAGTTTAGGAGTTGGAATTATGTTGATATCTCCTCAAGGAGATATTTTTCATTCTTCATACAAGTTACAGTTTAGAAATACTAACAATACTGCTGAATATGAATCATTGCTACTTGGATTGAAGGCCACCCAAAATAAGGGCATTAAGCATGCCAAAGGAGATGCTGAGTTGGTGGTTTTTCAGGTGAGAAACCTGTACCAGACCAAAAATAAGATATTGTGACACTATCACAATCTAGTTTAGGATCAAATTGAAAGTTTTGATGCTTTCAACATCTCTACAATTCCTAAGGAATTTAATGACCAAGTTGATGCTTTGGCTATTTCTGCAACTCTTTTGATTCCTCACCCATATTTTAATGTTGACAAGTACACTATCAAACTGGTCTTTTGACCAAGTGTGCCTAATAATTCCAATCATTGGCAAGTGTTTAATTGTGACAACCAAATAATTGCCTTCCTAGAATAAAAAGATAGCTTTGAACAACTCCACTTTGAAGGCAGTGAACCAGCCCCTAAAACAAATTTAGATGTAGGTGAAGACTTCGTGCAACTTAAAGGGAATAAAATTCCCAAAGGATTGGTTTCCCTTGAGAAGTTGTTTGAAAAGCATGACAGGTTCATCAAATAACAAAAAATGGATTCAAGCTCCTCTCAAGAATTTGATCAGATAAATTTGGGTACCAAGGAAAATCCCAAGATGGTGAACATTGGGAAGTGCTGCACTCAAGAAGAAAAGTTCAAGTTCACTGATCTACTTCACCAGTACATGGATGTCCTAGCATACTCCTATGATGATCTGAAGTCACTCAGGCCTGATGAAATTTGCCATGAAATTCCTCTCAAGGGTGATTTGGTACCTTACAAGCAAAAATATAGGTAGTATAATCCAAAGATATTAGGTACTATTCTATTTGAAATATAAAAAATGTTGAATGCTAGAATAATTTTCCCAATCCATCATTCCACATGGATTGCCAACATAGTACCTATGAGGAAAAAGAATGGCAAAATTTGCCTCTACATGGATTTCAAAAATTTGAATCAGTCATCTTTATAGGATAACTATCCTCTACCCATCATGGACCAAGTTCTTTAGATAGTGATTGGTTCAGAGATGTTATCAATGTTAGATGGCTTTTCTAGATACAATCAAGTAGAATTTGGTAAAGTAGACCAACATAAGACTGCCTTCACCATGCCTTGGGGCACCTTTGCATATCGAAGAATGCCATTTGGCCTGATAAATGTTGGTGCCACTTTTTAGAGAGCAATGGACCTTGATTTCAAAGATGAAATGGGTAAGTTCATTATGGTGTACCTTGATGATTTAAAAGTTTTTTCCAAGCACCATCCTGATCATGTGTGCCATTTTCAACTAGTGCTAGAACAATGCTGACAGAATGGGATTTCTTTAAATTCCAAAAAGTCTATTTTTGGAGTAATAAAAGGGAAAATTCTCAGACACATTATATCTCAAGAAGGCATAAAGATTGACTCAGAAAGAGTCAAATACATCTAAGAGCTTACTCTACCCACAAGTAAGGTTGCACTTCACTCTTTCTTCAGAAAGGTGAATTTTTTATGAAGGTTCATCCCTGAGTTCTTAGAGAAGACTCACGATATTGTAAACATGATGAAGGGAAAGGCCACTTTTAGCTAGACTGAAGAAGGCAAATTGGCATTTTGAGACATCAAAATAGCTATTGACCATGCCCCAATTCTAGTTTGTCCAAATTATACCAAGGATTTCACTATATACAGTTATGCTTCTAAGCACACACTTTCAGTAATTTTGGTTCAACAGAATGAAGAAGGTGTGGAATCTCCCATATCCTTCATGATTTTTCCTCTCAAAGCTCATGAATTGAAGTATTCAAACATGGAGAAGCATGCTTATGCAGTGGTAAAGGCAATAAAGCACTTCCATTTTTACATCCTCAATTCACACACTACTACCCTAGTTCTTGATACCATAGTTAAATCCATATCAACTCATCAGGAGTTTAGAACCAAAAGGGGAAAATAGATTTATAAAATCTAAGAGTTTGATCTCATTATCAGACCAATGAAGCTTGTATGAGGAAGGGCCCTCTACCAATTGATTGTTGACAACAAACCCAAAGAAGTAGGGCATGAAGAAACAAAAGTGGAAGACACGCCAATAGTCCTCTTTGTCTTCACCACGAATGAGTGGTATTTAAATATTGCTCATTTCCTTACCTATGGTGAGTGTCTTGCTCACCTACCTTGTAAATAAAGGAGGACTGTTAAATTGAAAGTTGCCAATTTTGTCTTGTGGGACAACAACCTGTATAAGAGGAGCTTTGATGGAGTGTTCCTTTGTTGCATGGATAAAGAATAGCAGAACCAACTTTTGAAGCCCTTCCATAATCTAGCCTATAGAGGACATTTTTATGTGCCTGTGACTGCCCATAATATTATGTGAGCAAGGCATTACTAGCCTACTCTATTTCAAGATGCATATAAATGGGTATGAAGATATGAACTATGCCAACAGTTCATTGGAAGACCCAAGTTAGCTACTTTGCCTCTTAAGCCAGTGGTAATAGAAGAGCCATTTCGACAATGGGGAATTGATTTCATTGGTGCTGTAAACCCATCTTCAAGTTATGGACATGATTATGTCCTCACAGCCATATATTACTTCACCAAATGGGTGGAAGCAATTCCAACCAAGCATGCTTTTATAGAAGTGGTATGCGATTTCCTAAAGGAAAACATCATTTCTAAGTTTGGGGTCCCGACCAAGATTGTGATAGAAAATGAAGCCTATTTATCTTCTCATGAGATCACTTAGTTCTATTTTTATTATGGGATTACCCTCTCTCACTCCTATAATTACTTTCCATAAGGGAATGGCTAAGCTAAATCAAGCAACAAGAACCTGGTAACCATCATCAAGAAACTAGTGGATGACAACCAACGAACATGGCATAAAACATTAGTTGATGCTTTATGGGCAGGCATAATTACACCCAAAATGGCAATAGGTATGTCACCTTTCCAACTTTTGTATGGTCTCAATGCAAAGATACCAATCACCTTATAATTGCCAGCATTGAAATTGGCAAAGGTGGTCGAAGATCAGACATATGAAAGCTCCATTGATAAGAGGATCATGTGCTTAACTGAGCTGGATGAGTAGGGAACTATGGTGGTGGATCAAATTTCTGTGCATCAAAGTCTAGTGAAGAATCTCTTTGACCAAAAATCAAAAACCCATGATTTCTAGATTGGAGATCAAGTCCTGTTATGGGATAAAAGGAGAGAACCAAAGGGAATGCATGGGAAGTTTGATTCCCTATGGAGAGGCCCATTTACTATCTATTAGCTCAATGGTGAAAATAGTTTCCTATTAAAGTATCAAGATGTCATGCCTTTTTTTTGGCCTCACAATGGGCAACATCTGAATCACTTCAATTCTTAAAGTATCAGATAAGATCATCTGTACATATGTATATTTGTATAGTCTTTAGTTCTATTTTATGATTTTCATTTTCATTTTTGGTGCCTTTCTTTTTGGTTAACATGACTCCATAGCCTAATGGCATACTTAAAGGCACTGGAGATTCTAGTTTCTACTCCCTTCAATTGTTTTTTACAATCAATGGAATTTCCCCAACTGGAGCCAATTGTTGTTCCCAAAATTTGTTACTCATTTTTTTGGGACACCATTTGAACTATTTTTTTCTTCATCTAGCAGAACTATGGACTCTATAGGCTTGTTTCTACAAACTTTGTAGGCTGATTTCTATGGACTCTGTAGGCTTGTTTCTATAGACTCTATAGGATTGTTTCTACAGACTCTGCAGGAAAGAAACAAGTTCCCAACACTTAGGCAATTTCAAGGTTGGTTCAACACTGAGGTTCAACCAAAAGGTTCATCATCAATCTTCAAATAAAGGATTGAACCATTGAACCATTGAACCCCACTTCCAATAGGTTCAGAGGTTCAATGGGTTCAAAATTATAATGACATTGGCAAGCTTAAAGAGTCAAGTGCTTTAGCAAAAGTTTAAAGTTCAATCACTTTGACAAGTTTAATGGCTTCAAAAGACTTAGAAGAAAAGAAGGCTTCGAAGAGTAAAGAATGAACCATTGAACTGTTGAACCTTGAACCAAAATGGTTCAACAGGTTCAAATGTTCAGTGAGTTCAATAAGTTCAAAAGACTTAACTGAAAGAAAGCTTCAAATAAAAGATTGAACTATTGAACCAAAGTTGGTTCAATCAGTCAGTTTAATCGAATGGTTCAAATGAGTCCCCCAAAGCCCAAAGGGCCAGTGCCCTTGTGGAGGGAAATTAACAAAAGGCAAATGCCCTTATAGAGGGTAGTGAACAAAAGCAGACAAAGAGATACCCTTCAAAAATATTTTTTGTGGTAAAATTTTACAAGGCAAATCCTTCAGATAAAATTTTTGAAGGAATTCCTTCAGCCATTTTGTCTAAAAGAATGATCAAAAGCCTGACAGAAAGTGGCTAAGGCAAGGGAAGATTTCTTTTAGAAAAAATGTCTGAAGGAATTCCTTCAGACATTTTGTCTAAAGGAATTGAAGAAGAAAGAACCAAGGAGCTAAGAAGGCTGCCTGAACCATTAAAACAGTGAACCAATGACATCCCTGTGGACATCAAATTCAAGATAATGAAATATCCTTTGATTTTCAAATGGGGCAAGGACCTTGAAAAAAAATTCAATGACCAACTAAAGAGGGAGCTGAAAGGCTAGTAGAAAAGAGAAAAGATAGCCTGAGAGCTCAAATTGCAACAAGAAAGAGGGAAAGACCAAAAATATCTATGCAAGAGTTATTCCAGTAGGTGGAATAGTTCACCAAGTAGATATTTGAGCTTGCAAACATTAAAGGCATGGCCTATTTTTCTCCCTTGGAGTAAAGGTGAAGTGGATAAATACATAGATATTTGGTGAAATACTAGACAACTCATGCTGAGGAGAAGACATTTGAGATGAATTGACACGCCACAATTAAGGCAGCCACCCTGTTCTAACATGGCCTCTTGACAAAACTAAAAATGCATTCAAGGCATTAAATGCAGCATGGGCCATTCCATAGAATAAAGTTCCAAGATTTTCTTTTCTACTATATATTGTAATCTCCTATTTTATGCAAAAGAGATCATTTTGGTTATAGAAGCAAAACTTTGCTAAAATTGTAAGGTGATCACTAAGACTTTGAACTTAGATTGTTAATCATATTTCTTTGTTTGAATGAGAAAGAAAGTTACTTTCAGACTTTGTGCTATAATACCTTGTGTCATTTAGGAGATTGTTCTTATGTTTGTTTCTTGAATGAGTTCTTGTCCATTTTAATGAAATAAGTAGAACTAGTGGAAGTAATCAGGATGGTGTCCTGAAGCCAACTATGGAGAGACTTTGTGCTGCCACAACTATCTTTAGTGTGTGTGTTTTTAGTTTATTTCTATGTAAATGATCTTGGGATGACTTTTTACCCCCATTATTATTTGTATTTCACTCTTGGGTAGATGAGGTGGAGACTTTGTGCTACACCTCATTCTGTTGGTTACTATGCCCCCTGTTACCAATTACTTGTTACCTATCAGAAAGAACTCCTGCTATTTCCTGTAAGACCACTTCTGAAAGAAGAGAAGCGCCTTTAGTTTTCTCACCTAGATTTCTCCTTTGTTTGTGAAAATCATCTCTAAAAAAGAGAGATGGATGGTGTTATCCTACCCCTGAGTGTTATTTTTAGCTTATATATATATATATATATATATATATATATATATATATATATATATATATATATATATATATATATATATCACTCTCATATTTATAGGGAGCCTCCCTTTGATGAGAGGAGAGATTTTCCCCTTTTGATGTGGTAAACCTGCACATATGGCTGACTGATCTCCCTTGCTATGGTTGAAATGACCTATTTTTCTCATTAGTTAGCTGGTGACAAAATATTCACCCAACAACTCCTAAATGACCAAAACAAAGAGAATTATGCAATCCCTAAGCATAACTACTCTCAAGTTTCTCTATTTATTACATATATTCTCCCATTAAACCTCAAAAACCCATCATTATCAAAATAAAATCCTTCATATATATTATCACGAGGATTTTATGCTAGATCTTTCTTGAATTATTCATATAATTCATCAACTAGTGAGAATATCAAAACTTCTTCTTAGAAGCTACTTATCATAGGAACCATTATTGATATGTACCTTTTGTAGCTATGAGAATCTATAACCCTTTTATATATTTATTTTATCTATTTGATTTCAAAATCATAATCATAAAAAAATATTACTATCATCTTTGCTAAGAATTCAAATTTGGTTACGTGAAAGTATACTTGAGCCCTAGATTATCTATCTTAAACTCAAACAATTTCCTTGACAAATAATTCCTCCAAACATATAAAACATGAACTATTATATCCAATTCAAAATCATGTAGAGCATAATTAGCCTCATAAGGTTTCAATTTCCTAGATCCATATGCTACTACTAAACCTTTTTCTAGAAGTACTCCACCTAAACCATCCCTAGAAGCATTTATTATCACAACAAAATGGTCGTTAGGATTTAGAAATCATAATACATGTGAAAAATCAAGCCTCTCTTTTAGGGTATTAAATTATTCTTCACACTTATCACTCCACACAAAACACTACTCTTTATATTACAAAGAGGTGATGAAGTTAGCTATTTTTGAAAAACTGAATATAATTTTTCTATAATACCTAGCTAAACCCATAAAACTATGCACCTCATGAATATTTTTTTACACTAGCCATTTAATAATGGATATTATCTTTTTAGGGTCCATAGATATACCTTTAAGTGATATTATATCTCCTAAATATTTCACATTATTTTGAAATAAAGCACACTTATACAATTTCTCATAGAGCTTATGATTCCATGAGCATTGTAAAACTAGACACAAGTGCTCAACTTATTCTTGCTTACTTTTGGAGTATATCAGAACATGTATTGGCCAGAATTGGCCTACATATGAAAATTTTTATCTAGATGGATCAATCCACTCTCCTAGACCATTTAGTGACCTTTTGCCTTCATGACTAGTCTCTTTCTAGTCCTGACTTGATGATGTAGTACAATATTGTGGAAGGTTTTAGTGTGGTGTTGAGAGCTATACAACACCTTATTGGTGTTTGGTGTTGTTGAGAGGCTACCTAATGTCTCTATGCTGAGAGAGAATTTTAATTCTTGAGAGGTCATCAACTATTTTGGTATCACCTTTTTGGCAATAGTTTTGAAGACTTGACATAGAACACAGTGAGATCTGAACAAGCTCCAAAGATATTCCAAGAATCTTGAAAGATGCTATAAGAAGATCTGAAGATGCTATAGGTAGTTCCAAATATGCTACATGTAGCTATGAAGATGCTCTAAAGAATATATAGGTATATCTAAAGATGTTTTATTGAGCTATGAATATCCTTAGTCAAGATCTAAAGATGTTATAAACAACTCTGAAGATGCTCTAAGTAGCTCCAAATATGCTTTGAAGAAACTCCAAAGATGCTCTAGGAAGCTCCAAAGATGCCCTTAAGATTCTCTAGTGAGCTCTGAAGAAGTTTATTTAAGATTTGAAGAAGCTCTAAAGAATCTCTAGGCAACTTCAAAGATGCTCTAGGTAGTAATCCATAAACTTGGTAAACAATTTCTAAAAATGGTTACTAAAAATCTCAATTCCTCAATTAAAATAGAATTGATTATAGAATTATAGGAATGAATGAGAAGTACTTAGAAAACTATGTAAATTCATTCACGCTTTAAATTATTGATTAGTGTCACTTTATAAATTCCCATAATTAATTATAGTATTGTATTAATTCATTTACAATTAAATGAAGCTAAAACCCAAAAATAATTGAAATAAAAATCAACACCAATCTAATAATGGAGTTCACCCATTTGGGCTATATCTCTAGGTTCATAATTACAAATTGATCCACTAAAAAGATGTAAGTATTATCAAATTACAAACTTACATCGAAATGTGGATTCATACCTACAATAATGCTAAAACTAACTTTGAAGACTCTAAAATTGGTTAGTAATAATGTCTATAAAAATTTATAGCACGTATGCATTGTCTTTGTGGCTTCTCTATTAAGAGTAATGTAAACTCTTAATAAATGGGAATTGATAATCTCAAGGAGTATTATCTACCTTCTATCATACTAACAACTCCTTTAGACATCCTTATAATAACTATATTATTCCTTATGGCTAGAGGCCTTATAAAATAGGAGAATAAAAAGAATAGTCATGGGAATGTGTATCTTTAATATTATAATCACACACATATATTTGTATTTCAGATCCATGGTGAAATGGATAAGGACAATTTATTCTACAAGAGAAGATCATGGGTTCAAACTCATCCTAACTTCCTTTTCTTTTGATAGGTTTGATATGCTTTATCCTATCCCATAACTTCTTTTGACATTTAGGACTATATCTTTCAAACATATAGCTACACTTATCTATCTAGTCCCTACCAATATACAACCATCTCTCTCTCTCTCTCTCTCTCTCTCTCTCTCTCTCTCTCTCTCTCACACACACACACACACACACACACACACACACACACACACACACACACACACACACACACACACACACACACACACACACACACACACACACACATGTTTATATCTTCCATGACCAAGGGCATACACAATATAATAATAACATAATCCAATTTATTTTTTATTTTTTTAAAATTTGGGGCTATATTTTAACATGTATAATGTTTGGTCAATCTATAGTATATACTATCATGTCTGGTCTAATATCCTTTATCAATAGAAGAACCTATCAACCTGACTACATAATCTTCAATTAAATAGCCACATGCCTATCTATCTTCCATGTCCAAAATCCATACTAAATAGAAGAAAAGTATCCACAACTTAGGTATATGTGTGCCAATAAATACCTTAAAACTAGTAGCATTCACCTATGGCCCATAGGTCTTACACAATCAATGATACCTCCATTTGGAAACTGTGTGTACACCAATGCATTCATAATATTTAACATCACTCAAGGTTTAAACAAACTTCCAAATAGGCAAAAACCATCTCCATCCAAATGATGAGTTTTTCTTATATCATTCTTCCATGGCCAAAGGACATTTAGATAAAAGAATCTATCATCCTTCTAAATCAACTCTGCTATATTTTGAAGAGTCAACACATATTCATCATATCAAGTAGAAGATCCCCATTACACAAGCTCAGTCTATGTCCTTTCAAAAATAATGTCACCTATCCCATTCAGGGTTGTGAATATAATCCACCTTATGTGGCTTTTCCCCCTATGATCCATTCATCTACCATGTATCTTAAGGTTTGGGTTTCCCATTATTTCCCAACCCATGGGTTGTGTAAATGGTTCAAATCCCTTCAACACTAGTAGCATATTTCTTAAACAAGATTAAAAATCCCACATTCTCTGGTAACTAGTTACAAGAGGATTTAAATATCCTTAAACATGACATATATCTCATGGCTTAGGCCATGTCTAATCTACCATTTCAATCAATAATGCAAATAGATATTCTTAGTTGGAAAACCCATGTGGATGAGCTTAGGATGTAAAAATAATAGTTAGTCCACTTGATTAATTAGGATCCTGATAAGAATAGACAAACTTAACTAGATGATAGAAGATTTCAAATTTAGTTGGGTAATGACTAGAGTTGGCTGTTGAGCTGGCACGTCTCGAACTAGGTCATAAGCTCGATCATGTTGAGTTGGGTCATGAGTTTCATAGTTTAAAATTAGCATAAATAAGTAACTCAAATTTGATAATAAAATGACACATGTCACAAATATGAAAAGCCACATGTTAGACCTTGATTGGTCCACTTTACTGCCATGTTATTAGTTTTATTTAATTTGACCACAAATTTGACTAGCCATAAGTTCCACATATGGACTTGGATTTGGTCCATTTGAAGTGCATCAGAGAGATTTTAGAATGATCTTCAACATTGTACTAGTTTTGGGAACATGAGAAGATATCTTAAAATATCCTCTAGATCAAACTTCACCATAAAGAGGATTTTGGTCTCCAAAAGTCCCAATAATCCAAATAAATCAAAAGATCTCTGTAAAGTATCTTCTATGCCATTGAAAATATTCTTTCACTAATTTCAATATAAAGGAACGAAAAATAACATATGAAGGAGTTATGAAGTCAATCTATCATAATGATGCAATAAAACTTCATTTGTAAAATATCAATGAAATAAGATGTTATAATACTTCCCTATAACAAGATTATTGATAAGGACAAGAAGAAGGTGGATAACTACTCCCATTATGAGACTAAGATGGAAGGTATTTTCAAAATAATGAAATATTTATAGGGCACTATGGATCATATTAGGTGCAGGTAGATTAATCATATGGCTATACACCAAGCCTTTTTAAAGTTCCTTGAGTTTCAAGTTAGGCAAGTTTACACCCTTATCAACTTGCATCTAGGATTTTGGAAGGGTGGAACTGAGAATAATTATGCTCTAACCACCATTGACATGATAGACCCATCTCAAATTATTGCTCTCAATCTATTTAATGTATTAGAGGGACTCAAGAATAGCTTCAATAAGCTCCTCAAGTGAAGCCTCTTTTTCTTACTTTCTAATTATCTATTTTAGTGACTTGTTACTACTTCGGTACTACTTTGATGCTATGAAGTTTTTATTGATATGTTTTTTTGGTGTTATTATCTAGTAAGATACTCGTTATTTCCCTCTCTTGTTTATTCTAGTTTTAGACCCTTTTTGTAGCTGGGGGTGGACCCCACTCATAAAAAAACCACTACTATACTCATGTATTATCTAGGTTTTGAGCCTTTTTTGGTTATTGATTTCCTTGTCTTATTTGGATTTTGAGCCTTATTTTGTATTGGGTATGGTCTCTTTCAAAACCATTTACCAATAAATTAAAAAAAAAAACTTCACTGTAAGAAGTCAACTATCCAACTAAAATTGTAACCTACTCATGGAAATTAAAACAAATTCTCTACCCATTCTACCAAAATGACATGTTACCTAAAATATTCATACAACTAGTAGATTCTCTCAATCCCTAAACTCTATAAAACCTAAGGTTTTCTCCTTGTTATCAACATCACACAAGGGAAATCAAATGCTTTATATTAAATGGTGTCATAGATCACCTGTGTACATAAATACCCTATATGACTTGAATAAATTTCACACATGTATACTTGCATTTTTATAAACATTTCCCACAATACTACGGGACTTAAACATATATGCCACGTATAAAAATGTACAATGATTTTTTTAATCCTAAGATTATAAATGCATAATATACACAATACATGAAATAATAATCAAGGGAAATAGATTTGATCACCATCTTGTCAATAATATAGTTAACTATCATGTCCCTAAAATTTATTACTAAATCTTTCCATGTACCTTTCAAACTCTAATGTCAACTTAGAGAATTTCCATAATAAGATCCTGTTTATAAACTCAAAAATCTACAAGTAATTGTAAGCAAAATATCATATAAGGGTGAGGAGAAAAGAAAGAATTTTAAACCTGTCTTGAGGTTTCCTTCACCATTTAACTACTCCCTAATTCATACCTCCATAACTCATCAAACTAAGTTTTCCAAAAAGTTTATCAATAGAAAACTAAAATAGGAGATAGAAAAATAATCTTCTAAACATAAGGGTTATCAAATTTCCTTCCTAGATCCAAGAAGTTAGGAATTCCTTGAAATAGTGTTTGAAGTGCAACTAAGCATTCTACTCAACACTATAGTAATGCTTTATCAAAACTATTCAATTAAACCATTTAACCAATAAGGGCTGTTCCCTCTTTATGGTTTCCATAACTGAATATGAGGTGGTTTCATCTTATTAAAACTCTATCTTAATAAGAGTTAGATTATCCATTTTCATTTCCAATTTCAAAAGGATTTAAAAACAATTCCAAACAAAGACATATTTTACTCCCAAAGCAACCTTACATAAAGGATTCAACCAAAATTATGTATAAATAGTTACGTTTTAAAATAATTTATACCTTTGAAGAAACTATGGAGTGCACACCTATTAAGTAATGGTTGGCATACTATTGGTGTCATAAACAACTTCTTATTTGCTTCATGCAACTCTTGACAAAGCTATGAAACATAAACTAACTTATGAACCAATTAACAACTCAATCCATAAAGTACAAAAACCTATTCCATATCTTGAACAATGCCTTATTATCATTTCCATATCTTACCATGGAACTGGTCTTTTCAATTTTTCCTATAGGCTTCCAAAGTATGATTAGTTATCCAAAAATAAAGGCTACATAACTAGTTATCAAATACCATAATATTGTGTAATACCAATATGAAATCAACTTTCCCTCATACCTTAATCTATCTTCTATGTAAGATTGGTAATATAACTGCAACTAATTCCTCTTGGATGTGTATCATTAAAAATCCCTTGCATTTTATATAAATACATCCTAAGAAGGAAATGTTGATCCTATCTCAACAACATCTGACACCTTCAAGTGACAATGTTTTATGTTCTTCATCCATGTTAATCCTATAGGGATAGTGGTTATAGAACCTTAGCTGTTAGAAGCTTATCTTCTTTTAATAAATTGGAACATCTTCCAATTTTACTTTGCACTATCAAACCTACATAATAAAATAAATATAAGATCAATACCAAGAATTTGATATCTAAAAAATTTAAAAATGAAGTATATCAACAACTAAAGCAAGTCCTATATTAACTTGCTCTGATACCAAAATTGATCTATAAATTGGATAAACAGTTTCTGAAAATGGATATTAAAAATCTCAATTCCTCCATTAAAATTGAATTGATTGTAGAATTATAAGAATGAATGAGAATTACTTAGAAAACTTTGTAAATTCATTCCCACTTTTTAACTCTTGATTAGTGTCACTTTATAAATTCTCTTAATTAATTATAGTATTCTATTAATTCATTTGTAACTAAATTAAGCTAAAACATAGAAATAATTGAAATAAAAATAAACTATAATCTAATAATAGAGTTAACCCATTTGGGATACATTTTTGGGTTCATAATTATGAACTAGTCCATTGAAAAGATGCAAGTATTATCAAATTACAAACTTACATCAAAATGTGGATTCAGATTTGTAATAGTGATAAAACTAAGTTTGAAGACTTTAAAATTGGTCAACAATAATGTCTATAAAAAACCATAGAACATGTGCATTGTCTTTGTGGTTTCTCTATTAAGAGTAAATGTAAACTCTTAATAAATAGGCATTGCTAATATCAAGGATTATTCTCTGCCTTCTATCAGATTAACAACTCCTTTAAACATCCCTACAATAACTATATTATTCCCTATGGCCAAAGGCCTTATAAATTAGGATAATAAAAATAATAGTCTCGAGACTATGTACATTTAATATTACAATCATACACATATATTTGTATCTAAGATCCATGGTGAAATGGCTAAGGACTAGTTCTTCTACAAGAGAATATCATGGGTTCAAATGCATCTTGACCTCCTTTGCTTCTAATAGGTTCAATCTACATTATCTTATCTATGTTTATATCTTCCATGACCAAGGCCATACATAATATAATAATAATGTAATACCTTTTATTTTTTATTTTTTTTACATTCAAGACTATATTTTAACATATATAATGTGAGGTCAATCTATAACATATACTACCACATCTAGTCCAATGACCTTTATCAATAAAAAAACCCATCAACTTAACTTTATAATATTCAATTAAATAGCCACACACCTATCTCTCTTCCATGGTCAAAGTCCATACTAAATAGAATAAAATCATTTATAGCTCAAATCTATGTGTGACAATAAATACCCTGTAATTGGTAGCATTCATTCGTATTCCATAGGTCTTACACAATCAACAATCCCTCCATTTGAAAACTATGTGTACACTAACAGAGTAATAATATTC
Source organism: Torreya grandis (assembly GCA_037957365.1). NCBI lineage: Eukaryota > Viridiplantae > Streptophyta > Pinopsida > Cupressales > Taxaceae > Torreya > Torreya grandis. Next base: position 1,040,388 of record JARHVA010005647.1, read on the forward strand.
ATCATCACCCAAGGGTTAAAAAAACTTCCAAATAGGTGAAGACCATCTCCATCCAAAAGGTGAGCTTTTGTTATATCATTCTTCCATGGTCAAAGGCCATTTTAATTGAAGAAACTATCATCCTTTTGACTTGGATCTACTATATTTGGAATATTTAGCACATATTCACCATATCAAGTAGAAGACCCCCATTTCATAGGCTCAACCTATGTCCTTTAATAAATAATGTCACCTCTCTCATTTAGGGCTATGAATATAATCCAATCTATGTGTCTTTTCCCCTTGTGATCCATTCACTAGCCATGTATCTTAAGGTTTGCAACTCCCATTATTGCCCAACCCATGGGCTATTGAAAAGGTTCAAATCCATTCAACACTGATAGTGGATTTAATTTAGGGGATTAAAAATCCCACACTTTTTGATAATTGGTTATAAGAGGATTTAAATAGCTTTAAACATGACATATATCTCATGGCTTAGGGCACATCTAATCCACCATTTTACTTAGCAATGCAAACATCTATTCTTAGTTGGAAAACCCATGTGGATGAGCTTAGGATATAAAAATAATAGTCAATCCACTTGATTAATTAGGATCCCAACAAGAATATAAAAACCTAGTTGGATGATAAAAGATTCCAAGTTTTGTTGGGGAACGACTTGAGTTGGCTATTGTGTTGACATGTCTCAAACTAGGTCACAAGCTTAATCATGTTAAGTTAGGTCTTGAGTTGTGTATTTTAAAATTTAAATAAATAAGTAACTCAAACTTTATAATAAAATGACACATGTCACAAATCTAAAAATCCATGTATGAAACCCTAATTGGTCCACTTTGTTGCCACATTATTAGTTTTACCTAGTTTGACTAAAAATTTGACTAGCTATAACTTCCACATACAAACTAAAATTTGGTCTATTTAAATTATGTTGAAGATATTTTAGAATGATATTCAACATTGTACTAGTTCTGGGAACATGAGAAGATGAGAGAGAATTTTAAGGCTTGAGAAATCATCAACTATTTTGGCAGCACCTTTTTGGTAATAGTTTTGAAGACTCAGTATAGAACACAGTGAGATCTGAAGAAGCTTTGAAGATTATATAATTAGATTTAAAGATTCTACATGTAGATTAAAATATGATAATTAAGTTATGAATATGCTACAAGCAGCTTCGAAGATGCTTTGAAGAATATCTAGGTAGCTCTGAAGATGTTCTATTGAGTTATGGAGATCCTTAGTTGAGCTCTGAAGATTCTATAAATAGCTTCGAAGATGTTCCAAGTAGCACCAAAGATGATATAAATAATATACAAATATGATCTAGGTAGATTTTAAGATTCTCTAGTGATATTTGAAGAAGCTTATTCAAGCTTTGAAGAAGCTCTGAAGAAGCTCTGAAGATGCTCCAAGCAGCTCCAAAGATGTTATGTTGAAGCTCTAAAGAAGAGGTAGTCCTGGTGAAATGGATGATCCAATGGTGGAAATATAAGACCAGATTAATGACCCTACTTAGTGTTCAAAACCTTATTGAGTGCCTTCCCCATCCTCTTGTATGCCTCTATAATTAGTATTTGATGAGAAGTCTAGGTTATTATCTTATGTAATGAAGAAACCATGACACAATGAGATGAATGGCATAGTGCATAGCAATTGTAAAAAATTTAAAGGTTTATTTAAAGGTGAGAAATGTGTCTATGATGTGTTGAAGACACTATGATCATCTCTTAGGGTTTATATACATAAAATAGTGTTAAGAAGTTCATTGACCTAGTGTGTTATCTCAAGCATCATATGGAGATATCCTTATGAAGGTTATAGGGTTGTTTAACTAGATGAAAATGATGAATAAAATATTAAGAGTGATATCATAACACTACAAAAAATACCAATATGGTATTAAAACATGGCCAAGGTTGATAAAATGGTTTCAGATTGTACACATAGTTACAAGCTTGAGGGCTAATTTGGAGAAGATTTGAAGAGTTAAAGATGCTAGAGAGGTGATCTAACCTCTATATTTTGTATAAAGGATAATAATGAACCAAAATATGAATATATTATTTATATTTATCCCAGATAAAAAGATAAATACCCCCTATTTTGTTTGAGAGCTATGGCACTCTCCAAGTAAAACATAGGCAACCTAGACCAATCTTAGAGAAATTTGTGATTTTAGAGAATCTACAGGAAGTGTTAGGTTGTAAATTTTGGTATGTAGTATCATGGTGAGTAGATAAATATTTATATTCAATAATTAAGTTCTCATTATTAGTGTAATAATATAATATTTTGTTACATATCTCCTGTAGTCATGAATAGTCATTCACATAGGTAGCCCACTAGCTAGTTTTGAGAAAAATACATCTTAAGGCCTCTATATGCATGATCCAAATATGAAAATTATAAAAATTAATGTTATTTATATTTTATAATTACCTTATTTATGTCACATAAATATTTTAATCATCCTCTATTTTTTTATAGACCTCTTGTAGTCATAAATAGTCATTCCCTCAGGTTACCACTAGCTAGTTTCGAGGAAAATGAGTTTTAAGGCCTCTATAGGCATAATAAATATATGAAAATTGGTATAGGTGGTTATAATTAGTGTATATAAGTTTATAAAATATTATTTATGTAACACTAATAGTGGAATCATCTTCTATTTTATCACAGTCCTATGTTTGTCTGTTGACAATCAACATGAAGTTAAGTAAGTTTCATGGAGGGCTATAAGGTATGACATATGGTTTGAACCTCATGTGAAGGTTTTTAAATAAATTTATGGATATTTTAGTATTTAAACACCTTTTTATGGTGATAAAATTCAAATTTTCAAGTCAAATTGAATAAAAGTACAAATTTTCAAAATTTAAGATTTTGGCATGAAAGTGGGGATAGTTAGAAAAAGCATGTTTAAGGCACTTAAATAATTTAAATATAAAATATAATTATTGAAGAAGTTTTTTGGATATATATAGGTACCCAAAAAAAATAATTAGGTCATAATACCTTATAAATCTCAACATATGCCTTTTTCTCTCTTCCAAGATTTCTTAGTTCTTAATTTCTTAGTGTGTAGCAGGTCTAAATATGTGATTTTAATTAGTTTTCATAGTTAATAATGGAAAAATAATGATTTTAATTTTATTTTGGTTCCTATTTTTAATAATTAAAAAATAATTAAGTCTTAATACATCATAAAACTTTAAAAATGATAAAACATAGACCTACACACACTCAAACATATGATAAGGTAGGTTAAGGTAACACCAAAAGATGCATTTTTTTGAGTTCTAATCAATTAAATGAATTGAAATTTTACATGAAGATATTTTTTGGTGTATTTTAAGTGTTAAAAGTGGTCTTGTGACCCTAATATACTTCAAGGTAAAAAACCAAGTTTTCATATCTCCATTAATGGAGCATGTGCTCAAAACCAGGTCTAAAGGAGCCTTTGATAGAGGTCAAAAGGAGGATTTATGTATGGAAAAGTGATAAAGATTTTTTAATAATTTTTTTTTTAATTTGTTTTGAATAGGAAATAAATTCTCCAAGTGGCTCAAATTAGTAAAGAGACCCCCTTAGACCCACCTAAGCCTAGAAGGTGGCAGACTTCCACAAACTAATTTAAAGAGTTTCCAAGTGAATCACAGGTTGATAATGGTATAAATTAAGGGTAGGATACATATGAATATTAATGAGTATAAAATAATATAATTAAATCTCCAAATCACCATGGAAAGGCCTAAAACCATTATAAGTTGCCAAAGTGTCTGTTTTAACTAGTTTTGAGTTTTTAAGCTCATAAACCCATGAAATGACCTAGAATCACTTCAAAACCACCTATATAATATATGGGACTCTATAAAGATCATTAATGACATATTTTTAATAATAAATTGACATTTTATGGTGATTAAGATGCCATAAATAGCCTAAAATGCCCATTTTTGTAGGTCTTCAAAGGATGAAATCAAATAAATGTATGGAATAATCCTAATGGGACCTAAATCACCATTATATATCACTAAGATACATTAAAAAGAGTTTATATGGTGATTTTGTGAGATAAAAGGCCAAAAACCTATGTTTTCTAATGATTTGTGAATGGTTGTAGGTTTAATGGAAATTTACACCATTATTGTAGGTCTTGAAGGTAACATAAACTTCATTTTGTTCCTTATAGGAATGATATGGATGCTTGAAATAATTATAAAGGTCCAAGAGTGGTTCTCATGGTGACAAAATGGCCTTGAAAGTAGGTTTTAGGATAGTTAGTTAAATATGGCTTGAGATTGAAGACTTCCATCAATGGAGTCCAAAGGATTTTCAGGTTCCACGGTTTCTTTTGTAGGTTAGAAGAGAAAATATGAGTGGTAAAAAAGAAGAAATAAAAAAAAATTAGCCCTCAAAGTTAGTGAAATCATCAAATAATAGAATGACTTACCATGTTACTAAGTTACCAACATAAGCCAAGTGGAGATGGGGCATATAAATCAAGCCGAGGAGCATTGATGGAGCATTTAAGGAAGTTTCTAGATATTTGGATATTTTTGTCAAGAATTAATGGAGAATTTAAGGAGGCTTCTAGATATTTGAATACTTTTCTCAAAATTAGTGGAGTGTGAAATCATTTTCTTCAAAGAATTTTTGTCCTCTAGTGCATTTTTAGGCTAATGGGAGAGCTTAAAGAACTTTTTGACCTTGGAAGGTTAATTAGCTAAGAGAGGACCAATTATTAAGTAATTTTAATGTTGTTAAGACTCCATGGAAGGTGGTTGAGTTACATTCATTGAATTCTGAGAGCTTTCTTCTCCTATCCCTTCCCTTTTCTCCTATATATCCCTTTTATTCTCCATTTGTAAAGATATAATCTCATTTGACAATGTAAAACCCTATAGAATATTTAAAATAACCTTTTTTAAGTAATAAGATAACTTATTTTGCCTATCTCTTGCTTACATCTAGTGTTGTAGTTGGTTCATGCATGATTGCTTTGTGGAGATGTGTTTTTCCATGGTAATTTTCCTTCTTTCTTGCCTTTTTTAGGTATTAACTTGTACTTTTTTGATCATTAATTAAGGTATAGTGTGAGTTTGATACTCCTCCATGCTTCATCTCTTGTTTAGTGGGCATAGTTTTAGAAATATTGATACAAAATGACTAGTTTAAGATATTGTGTGAATTAGTGTTATCTTTGAGCTACCTTACTATTAGTTTAATACAAATTGGATTGTCTTTAATTTTGGTTCATAATATTATTTCTATTTTTAGTCATCCTTTGTAACCCTTCTATCCTTTTTCCAAGTAGAAGATAGTAGTTTAGGTGATTTACCAAGAGGAACCAACCTTCTTTGGAGGTTCAACCTCACCACAATATACCCACATCCTGGGGTTGATCTCATTTTGTATCCAAGAGTGAGAGAGCCTAAATATCCCTCTCATAAGGGTGTAATTGTATGCTACAATAGTTTTTAGCATACTCAGTGGGATTACTACATTCTTTACTTCATTGAAGAGTTTTTGGTGTTTCTCTTTAGTGTAATTAGCCTTCAGAGGCACGTTTGTAAACATCAATGATGAATACACTATAGAAATAATCTAGTCAAGTATCCTAAGTACACAAAATTAGAACCTTGGTATGAATACTCAAACCTCTTTTGATTAACATGCTTATTCTCTACCTTAATATCAATCATATCAAGATAATAACATTTATGTGTCCCCCCCAAGTGGACCTAAAGCAACATATCATCCCAATCATGGCCTTTTCTTCCCTCCCATCCCTATGTATGACCAAAATTATCCTCCTTGCCATTAAAATCAATTCTCTAATCCCCCTTGTAAAGACTATGCTTATTTTGTTACATCCTTGTCAAGATTCAAATAAGCATTATCAAATTATATGGATTTGATAAGGGATATTGGTATGGATTTTAAATTTTTTTTAGTCATTCCTATCTATGTTATACAAGATTTAAGGTGTTCTCTTTAGTTGGTCAATCATAGGTGGTCAATTTGTGAGAGTGAACAATGGGCATTTTGTGAGAGGGAGAACAAAGTGTGGTTGAGAAGTATGGTCCAAAGCTTGGAGAGTGTTTTGAAATCTTATGAGGATCAATAATCTCATTTAAATAAGTCCTATGTGTCCTCTCCCCTTTAGGAGCCTCCAACTCAGCCTCCAAGAGCTTCAAATTATCCCCCTATCCAACCTTGTCAAGGACCATCCTTATCAAGAATTAGAGATTAATACTAGACCAGGGGATAAAAATTATGAAAATAAATAAGGAGTTTAAACTTGGAAAATAATTACAAATTCATGCCATGCAGGTGATAAGGAACTTCTTGCATAAGTTTTGGAGTGTGTGTGTATCCATTGAAGAAGATGACTATCCACATGTTGAGAAGCTATATATGAAGGAGTGGGTATTATCCATTGAAAAGGTGTTATATAAGTGGAAGATAGAAAATATCAAACCAAAAAAAAATATTATTACACTCTCCTACCCCTAAACACACTCTCCTTGAAGAGAATGAATCCATCCCACCATGGATCTCTCCCTATGCCAATGATCTTGTTTATACCATGCCCTCACTAGTGATCCCACTCTCTCTTAGGCACATTAAATAATAATAAGACAACAAGGTGGTTTTACCCTATACATTTACATCATGGAAATCAATCAAGGAGGGCATAAATATGAAGGAAGAGGTGTTGGTTATGGTAACCCAAGAATTAGTCTTGGAAAAGGAGGAATTTTTAGTTCAAAAAAATTGATTTATGCATAACTCAGCTCAATGAGATTAATTTACAATATTTCCAAGACTCCGTCTCCCCTCCTTAGGATCCACCAAAGACACCTCTCAAGATCCTTAATTAAAGTAGTACACTCCTAAATTGAAAGTAAGCTGAACCTCTTCACCCTCCATCATATCCCTCTTAGAGAAAGAACCCATTTTACCAAGGATAGTGGAGGAGCTTAAAATCATATGTGAGACATAATAGGATAATACAAGTGTTTATTATGAATATATCATAATAGGTAACCCACTTCATTTAGAGGAGGAGAAATCAGGTTTGGACTAGCCTTTTTGGCATGGCTTTGAAACTAATGAATTAGAGCATGAAGAGGATAATCCTCAAGCTGAATATGGGGTAGACCTTTAATGGAATACTAAATGTCCATTATACATAGATGAAAATGAAGAAGATCAGAACTAGGTACCAGAGGTTGGTCCACTTCAAGATGAGGTGTCACTTGGAAGTAGTGCTGATGTCTTTAGATTCGAAGAAGATTGGTCAAATCAAGATCCTCAAAATAATTATGAGTTAGACCTTGCTTGAAATTATGAGCCTCCCTTCTATATATAAGAATAATACCAATCTAGTTTTTATATATTGATTCTTGGTGAAGTTGAGACTATCTCTCTTACAAGTGACCATGAGGAAGTTACCTTTTGGGATGAACTAGAGCCCTTTTGCCTAAGTCTAGATAGTCAACCTTCATGTTCAAAAGAGTCATCAAGTGAAAAGTTTTAATGTTATCCTATACCTCATCATGAATTGATCTTAGATAGCATTTCCAAGGATATATACTATAATAAATCAAGTCATGAACTAGTAAGGGATTTTGTCTACACTGGATACATGTTTGTCCCATTTCATCCATTAGAGAGCATGCCAAAAATATTGGTAATAAAAAAACATAATTCATTAGGTTTGGTGCCTCACAAGAAAGGTGTTTTTAATCCTTTTCCATTAAAAATTAATTATTTTAAAAGATTCCCATTTGACCCAGGAGGAAGGTACTTGTAAGTTTCAATTATACACATTATATAGTGCTCTGATTCCCTCCAAGTGCCTTATATGCACATCCTTTCTATTTTGTTGTGTGTTTCCCTTACCTAAGTGATTTGAGCACATTTTTGTTTTTGGTTTAGGTTTTATTTTTTGTTTTTATAGATCTAATTAGAAGAGTTTTAGCCTTTTTATCAGTTGAAAATTAGTTGAAAAAGACTTATGTGACTCCATAAGACCAATGGACAAACTAAGGAAACTAGTCTTTTACATAGACATGCATGCAATCCTAAGAGGTCACCAAAAATATTGGCCAAAATTGGCCTACATAAAAAAAAAATTCCTAGATGGATTAGTCCTCTCTCCTAGACCATTCAATGACCTTTTGCCTTCATGACTAGTCTCTTTTTAATCCTAACTTGATGATGTAGTTCAGTATCATGGAAGGTTTTGATGTGGTGTTCGGAGTTGTAAAACATCTTGTGTGGTGTTTGGAGTTGTTGAGAGGAAACCTAATGTATTTTTGTTGAGAGATAATTTTAAGGCTTGAGAAGTCATCAATGGTTTTGGTAGCACCTTTTTGGGAACAATTTTGAAGACTTGACATAGAACATAGTGAGATATAAAGAAGCTCTAAAGATGCTCCAAAGAAGATCCAAAGATGATCTAGGAAGATCTAAAGATGCTACAAGTAGATATAAATGCTCTCCAAAGAATATCCAAGCAACTCTGAAGATGTTCTATTAAGCTATGAATATCCTTAGTCAAGCTTCAAAGATTCTATAGGTAGCTTTAAAGATGATCTAAACATCTCTAAAGATGATACAAAGATGATATAAGTAGCTATAAAGATGATATAGTGAGATCTAAATATTCTTAGTTGAACTCTGAATAATCTTTGAAGATGCTCCAGGAAACTCTAAAGATGCTCTAAAGATGCTCTAGGCAGCTCCAAAGATGTTTCATTGAAGCTTCAAATAAGAAGTAGTCCTAGTGTAGTGGATGATCTAATGGTGGAAATATAATACCAGATTCATGACCATAATTAGTGTTCTTATCCTTCTTTAGTGCCTTCCCCATCTTCTTTTAGGCCTCTACAATTAGGGTTTGATGAGAAGTCTTGGTTACTAGCTTATGCAATAAAGAAACCATGATATAATGAGATGAATAGCATAGTGTTTAGAAATTTTAAAACTTTTAAATGTTGATTTAAAGGTTATAAAGGTGTATATGATGTGTTGAATACACTATGATAATATCTTAGGGGTTATATACATAGAATAGTGTTAATAAGTTGATTGACCTAGTGTGCTCTCTCAAGTATCATATGGAGATCTCCTTATGAAGGTTTTAGGGATATATAACTAGATGAATATTCTAAATCCAATATAAATATTGATATAATCACACTATAAAAAACATAAATATGAAATTAAATCATGAACAAGGTTGAGAAAATGGTTTCAGACCATGCACAGTCATAAGATTAAGGGCTAATTTGGAGAAGATTTAAAGAGTTAAAGATGTTAGAGAGGTGATCTAACCTAAAAATTTGGTATAGAGGGGCCTCATGAGCTAAAATATTAATATATGGTATTTATCCAAGATAAAAATGGATATAACCCCTATTTTGTCTTAGATTTGAGGCACTTTCCAAGTAAAACATAGGTAGCTTAGGCTAAATTTGTGATTTTGAAGCATTTACATGAGGAGTTAGGTTCTCATTTTTGGTACATATGATAATTTTGAGTAGATAAATATTTATATTCCATAATTAATTCCTAATTATTAATGGAATAATATTATATGTTTTTACAAACCTCCTATCATCATGAATAATCATTCACATAGGTAGCCCACTAGCTAGTTTTGGGAAAAATACATCTCGAGGCCTCTTCAGGCATGATCCAAATATGAAAATTGGTAAAAGTGATTTTAATGAATGTTTATAAGTTCCAATAAAATTATTTATTCCACATAAATATTTCAATCATCTTCTATTTTGTTATAGACCTCCTACAATCATAAACAATCATTCCCTCAGGTATCTATTAGCTAGTTTTGAGAAAAAATAAGTTTTAAAGCCTCTATAGGTATAATATAGATATTTAAATTGGTATAATTAGTGATAAATAGTTTTTATAAGTTTATATTATATTTTTTAGGTCACAATAATAGTGGAATCATCCATTTTTTTGTCACATTCCGATGCTTGTCTGTTGACATTTAACATGGAGCTATGCAAGTTTCTTGGAGGGCTATAAGGTATGCCAAAAGATTTGAAACTCATGTGAGGTTTTTTGAGGAAATTTATGGTTATTATAAGTATTTAAAAACCTAATTATAGTGATAAAATTCAATTTTTCAAGTCAAAATGAAGAGAAGTGCAAATTTGCAAAATTTAGGATTTTGGCATGCAAGTGGGGACAGTTAAAAAAAGCATTTTTGAGGTACTTAAATAATTAAATGATAAAATATAATTATTTTATTATTTTATTGGGTATTTAAAGGTCCAAAAAAATAATGAGGTCCTAATACCTTATAAATCTCAAGATGTGCCTTTTTTCTCTTCATAGGTTTCTTGGTTCTAAATTTTTGAGTGTGTAGCAGGGCTAAATATGTGATTCTAGTTAGTTTTCATGGTTAATAATGGAAAAATAATGATAAAAATGATTTTAAAGTCCCTATTGGTCCTAAATAAAAAATAATTAAGTCTTGTAACCTCATAAAACTTGATAAAATGATAAAACTCAGACCTACACATGCTTAGAAATTTGATAAGGTAGGTTAAGGCAACTCCAAAAAGATGCATTTTTGAGTTATGATAAATGAAATTACTTGAAATTTTACATGGATGTATATTTTGGTGTAATTTAAGTTTTAAAAATGTTCTCATTCTGCTACTCTACTTCAAGATAAAAAACTAAGTTTTCATATCTCCATTAATGGAGTCTGTGCTCAAAACCAGGGCTAAAGGAGCCTTTGACAGAGGTTAAAAGGAGGAATTATGTATGGAAACATGATAAAGAGTTTTTATAATATCCAAAACCATGTTTTTATTATGTTTTAAAAATAAATAAAGACTCCAAGTGGCTCAAATTAGAAAAGAGACCCCCTAGACCTACATAAGCCTAGAAAGTGGAAAACCTCCCCAAACTAATTTAAAGAGTTTCCAGTTGAATCAAAAGTTGAGATATGGATTCATAAAATCCTTATATATGTCCAAGATTAGTTTTCATGGTGATAAAATGGCATTGAAATCAGGTTCTAGGATAGTTATTTAAAGATGGCTTGAGCTTCAAGACTTTCATTAATGGAGTCCAAAGGATTTTCAAGTTCCATGGTGTATTTTGTAGGTTGGAGGATAAAATATGAGTTGGAAGAAAGAATAAAGCACAAAAATTTATCCCTCAATGTTAGTTCAAGCATCAAATGTCAAAATTACTAATCACATTGCCAAGTTGCCAACACAAGCCAAATGGAGATGGGTCATAGAAATCAAATTGAGGAGCATTAATGGAGCATTTAAGGAAGCTTATAGATATTTAAATATTTTTATCAAGTATTAATGGATAATTTAAGGAGGATATATGTATTTGAATACTTTTCTCAAAGATAGTGGAGTGTGACATAATTTTACTCAAATAAATTTTGTCCTCTAGTGCCTTTTTAGGCCAATAGGGGAGCTTTAAGACCTTTTTAACCTTAAAAGGTTAATTATCTAAGATATCATTAGTTTTTATATAATTTTAATGTTTTTGAGACTCCATGGTATGTGGTTGAGATACATTTATTGAATTTTGAGAGCTATCTTCTCCTCTCCTTTCCTTTTCTCCTATATATCTCTTTTATTCTCTATTTGTAAAGATATACTCTCATTTGACAAGGCAAAACCTTGTCAAAATTTGTAAAAATATCCTTTTGAAGTAATAAGACAACTTATTATGCCTATCTCCTAGTTAAATCTAATGTTATAGTCAGTTCATGTATGATTACTTTGTAGATAGGTGTTCTTCCATGGCATTTTCATTCTTTCTTATCTTTTTTCATGTATTCCACCATTTTTGTAGATCTAAACTTGTGCTTTTTTTGGTCATTGATGAAGGTATAGTGTGAGTTTCATATCATCCATGCTTCATCTCTTTTCTAATGGGCCTAGTTTTAGAAATATTGATAAAAAATGACTTGTTTAAGATATTATATGAGTGAGGATTGTATTTAAGCTTATTTAGTATTAGTTTCATACTAATTGGAGTGTCTTTCATTTTGGCGCATCACCTTATTTGTGTTTTTAGTAATCCTTTACAACCCTTCTATCCCTTTTCCAAGCAAAAGCTAGTAGTTTAAGTGGTATACCAAGAGGAACCAACCTTATTTAGAGGTTCAACCTCACCATAGGATACCTAAAGCTTGGGGTTGATCCCATTTTGTAGCTATGATGAGAGAGCCTAAAGAATCCTATCAAAGGGTGAAATTTTGTGCTACAATAATATCATCTAGGAATACAAGTAAAAATTGATCTAGAAAATATTTCTACACATAGTTCATGAGATTAATTAATGTTATAGGTACATTTATTATCCCAAAAGGAATAACTTTGAATTCATAATCCTAAAAGTAGTTTTAGGGATATCTTACTTCTTAATCTTAGTTACTTCTACCCTGCAATATGGTTAATTTTATAAAATATTGGTACATGCCATATTTAATCAAAAAAATTATCAATTCAAGATAATGGATAAATGTTATTTATGGTTGTCTTTTTTTAAATACTATAGTCTATGCATGGAAAAAAAGTCTCATCCTTATTTTTAACAAAAAATACTAGTGCACCCCATGATGGAATACTTATTTTAATTAACCCTTTGGATAACATCTCATGAAGTTGGGATTTTATTTGACTAACTTTATTATTTTAATTTTATAGAGAACCTTGGAGTGAGGTTTAGATCCTATAATGATGTCAATTGTGAGGTGTAATTCCATTTTGGGAAGTAGTCTAGGTAGGTATTTTAGAAATACATCCCTATAATTATTGAAAAAAGTGATAATCCTCTAAGGTAGGATCTTTAGGTTATTTGACCTCATCTATCTTGATCATGAATACTTGAAACCCTTTACTTTGATCCTTATTTAACTGAATGGTTGTAATTTTTCTTAACTTTAATTCCTTCTTCTTACCTCAGATTTGGGTCTCATTTCCCAACTCATCTAAGCATTCAACCTTCTTTATGAAGAAATCAACATTTGACTTGTGGTTCCAAAACTAATTCACTCCTAATATCACATAAAATTACCCTAGAAGAGATAAAAACATGCCTACCATGGTGGTGAAGTCATGGAATTACACCCCTTATTATATGAGGCATTTATCTAATTTAACCCTATATTTATTTCCATACTACACATTCCATGCATTTTTCAAATGTATAGCTTTCTTAGGTAGTTTATTTAACATACTAGGAGAAATTAAGCATTTTTTGGATCCAATATCCATCATAATTTAAATATAATACCCAAAACAATTACCTAACACCTCAATTGGTGAAGCTTGAAACTCGAAGAGTTTTCAAAAGGTGCACGAATCCATTTTGGAAGGTTCCCCGCTATAAGGATGATGCTAAAGTATTATTGTATTTACTTCTTATCTTCCACTAAGGATAGTATTTATCATAGTGGTCTCATCCACAAGTGAAAGATCCACTAGGTGATCCTTTTCTCTTAGGTTGGTTACCTACTTTATTCCCTTCCTTAAATACATTACCCAATTTATTAGCCCCTAAAGCACTGGTAAACCTAGAATTATGATTAAATCTATATTTTGAATTCCCATTACACTTCTTATTTTTATTTTTTAAAGAATTAGTTGGCCCACCAAACTTATTTCAAACTTGTCTCTAACCTATAAAAGTGATTTTAGCTTATACTCATACTTAAAAAATTTATCAAATACTGGATCCATGGAACTAGGTTCATGCAAATCCACTTCACATTCAATTTATGGCATTAAACCATCATGAACTCTATGATTAAAAATTGTTCATCTTTTTATTACTATAGAACATACTTAAGAAGTCTAGTAAATTATTCAAATTACTCTGTCACTAATTGTTCATATTGATTAAGGTTATTAAAATATGTAAGTTTCTGATCAAATTAAGGTTGTGGTAGCCACCAAGCCCTAAAAAATATAAAAAATTGATCCTAGGTAGTTTTGGTAGAGTCAAGACACATTTCCATCTTCTTATTGGCCCACCAGATTATTGCTTCACCAAATAGCTGGTATGCCCCCATACCTCTTTGGTCACTTCAGATTAATTTTTTTAATATTTAAATATTTATCAATTTCCATGAGACAACCTTTAGTTATATCTCCTAGAATAATTCCATAAAGTTTAGGTGGATTCAATTTTTTCATATCACATACAAGCTCTGCCACCACTTGCACTCTTGCTACTTGTTGATCTTCAACATGATCCTCTTCTCAATATTATTCCTAATAATATTTTTATTCCTCAAGTGATTCTTGATATTATTCCTCATCATTCCCATGTACTTCTTATTCTAATTTAAAATTTGTGTCCTGCATATCATTCAAGATTGTGAGGATTCCATCAAGCTTTTTAGCTTGATTTGCTACCAAAAAATTTAGATCAGGTTGGTAACGATTAGAAGTTCCATCAACATTTACCCTTACATACACCATTTATTCTTATTGAAATAGGATATATAGTTCATTTTATTGGACTCAATAGGTCTAAGCATTTAAACACATGGTATGATACCACATGTTAAAACTACACTAAAATATAACACATTACTTACAATATTTTTATAGAAGTGAAAATGATGCTTAAGTTAATTTAATATAACCCCAATTATCAATGACATTTAACTTGAACATTATACATTTACTTAAGCACAACTAATACCATGCACTTTTTTTAATGTAATCAATAACTAGATTGAGGTTTAAATGTTGTGTTTCCCAAATATACCATATTAATTATAAACAAGGTTTTAACTACCAAATGCACTATTTAAGTGATAATATAGCAAACAAATAAATTTATTACTAAATTTTACATTATGACTAAAATTATGAAAAGTAACATCCAAACATATATATTATCATATAGGATCACATATGCTATCACACTGATGCAAGAAACCCAATCATGAAATACATTGTTATGTAAGGGCACTCATACAACCATACTATAGTTAAGAGTCATAATATGTAATTAAAATGTCCTATATATAACCATACTATTGTCATGATATACAAATAAATTTACGTACATCAATATATACCACTGCAATGTTATAATATGAAAATTCAATAAGGTACAATAGCACAAATAAAATCCTATAATTGAATCATGTATACATCTCTATAATAGATACATAAACTATGAGTAAGCATCAATAGTAGGTTTATGTCAACTATAAGGAGGGAAAAAATCATCTAAGAACCTTACCTCTAACCATAGACCAATAACCTCCTACACACCTCTCCATTAGGAGTGGCCTTTCCCTTCATTAAGGTGTAGATAACAACATTGCATGCATCCAAAAACATCAAAGAACAATAAGTGGGTGAATTCACTATCACATGCAATCAATCATACAAACCATGGACACACCCTTATCTGATATGATTCAATATGACATGTAAACAATAGAGTATGGTGGATGGGTAATTTATATAGCTATAACATTACTATTTATAAACATTTAATAGTTCAGATGATAAGATTTGGGTCTTTGTCCACATAAGCTTAACTCTCTACCTTTTTTATGGCACATATAAATATTCATTCTAGGTATATGATATATATATTTAAATATGCAATATTAATAAAAATATGCATCATAGTAGTTCAAATATCACTAATATACAATCAAATATATATATCAACTTAGAATATTCTACATATATGAGAGGTATTGACTAATTTTAGAAACATTATAATGTACAATCCAAGATCCATCTTATTTGATATTTTACACAACCAATTCAATAAACTTATAATGATACTAAAATATAAAATAGGCCAAGTTTTGTAATTGAATCCTAACCTAAGATTATCTTGGATTTCACACCTTTTACACAAAATTCTACAAAACATGAATGCAAGTGTTTATGTAATAAAATCAATATAAAAAGCAACTATAAAAATATTTATTATTCTCAATGGTAACAATTGTTTTATAAATTATGTATGCTTAAATTTCCACATTATTAATATATTTAGAATCTATGTTTTAAACTCTTATCATGCCATTGACATAGTATAGAAAACATATTCACATATAATCCTGTAAGTGATTATAATGATCATATATAGGTTTCTACTAAGATTAGATAAATAAAGATAAACTAAAAAATCTATAATACAATATTTACCATGGTTAACTTTATTTATTGTGGTCTAGATGTACCATTATCTAGCTCTTAGTGATTTGTATTTAAGAATTTAAGACCATAATTCATATTTATTATTTTATCATCACATCTTTATGTCAAATAAGATCCTTCGATAGACTAACCTAGCTTATTCATGCATATGAATCCCATTAAGATATCCTCATCAAATTTCACCATTAGAGTATAATTTAACAACCAAGGAAAATAAAGATTCACTTCCCACACTTACAAACACAATAAAACCCTATGTTTTTTTGTCAATAAGAAAGGTATAAACATACATGAATTGTGTTTTAACCATTAATACCCACTTATGCATGCCTAGGAGTGGGATTTTGTTTTCTCACCCTTAAGTCTATGCAAGTGTAAACTCTACACTAGTTAAACAAACATGTATATATATATATATATATATATATATATATATATATATATATAGTTTAATTAAAATATACCAATGTTTTAGATTAAGGTAAAAATAGGTTTTGAAGGGACCCCAAAACCCTGAAACAAAGATAGAAAGATGAAGCATTTACAACCACAGGCAAAACCTAAAACCTACTACAAAGAAGTAACAAAAATAGGTTTTATATGGACCTGAAACCACCGAAAAGACCACAAGTCATGACCCAGGTTTTACATAGACCTAGCTACACCATAGTTAAAAGATAACAAAAAACCAGGAAACAGGACTAGATAACACAACCAACTAGAAGAACCAGGCTATTCTTCCAGTTCCAAAATCATTTTCACTGCTTCTTTACCTTTCACAGTATTATCCTGGATGGCAGTAGCCACCGACATGGCTCCCTCTTGCATAGCTTTCTTTCTTGAGCTTTGTCTTGTCCTCTTGCTAGGCCCCTCCAAGGATTTGATCTCCTCATTAGCTCTTTTTCCAATATTAACAGCTGTAGCACATATGTTAGATGTTACTTCCTCCATTTTCATTCTTCTCTCCTTGATGAGTTCCCTTAGGTTGTTCTCATAGTCTTTGAGCTTGATGGGGATGTCTCTCATCTATTTTTCCATGTTATTGATTTTGTTCCAAGCTGCCTTCTGGTTGTCTTCCATTATTTCCATTTTCCTTTTGAGATCCATTATCTCCTTAAACATCCATGAATCGAGTTGGAGGATAGCATCTGCTTTACATTTAACCCATCTCATAGGTGTGTGCCTTCCATCATTCTGCCTTTTATCACTCCATTCTTTTGTGTTATTATTAGGACTATTTCTACCTTCTTCAATGTGATCCTCTCTTCCCCTTTGATTCTGCTCCTTAGTTTCAGCTTGAACTCCCAAGTCTATTTATTGTTTGTCAGCCTGAACTATGTTTTCCCTCTCATTTATCGAAATAGGGTCCTCAATAGGGTCATCCAGGACTTTATCATCCTCAAACACTTGCTAGTTTTCCTCAGAGTCATGTTCACTATTTTCAAACTTCTCCTCTATGTTGACTCCTTCTTTCTCATTCTTCTCTTGAACTTCTTCTTCCTCATTAGAACTTGAATTGCTGCTTTCTGTTCCTCCCTCTTCCTCCAAGCTTTCCTCCCCAGACTTATCAGTTTTCTCCCACTCTGTATCCTCGTCAACATTCTAAATCTTGACACTAGGGGGCTTGATTTTATCTTTCCCTTTAACAATTTCACTCTTATTACTCTGTGAGTCCTAGTTTTTCCCTAGATAAGGGTTCATAACCATGGCCTTGTTCTTGCAATAGCCTTCAATTATTAGAATTAATCCTTCATGCAGAATAGGATGCATTTCCTTCTTCCTGTGAGCGAATAAACTTTGGACCAAAGAGAAACACAGATAAAAGGGAAAGGAAATTCTTACTTTGTGTTTGAAATGATTTAGGAAAACAAAGTGGAATTTGTGGACTCTCTTGCTTCTTCCATCGAGTATGAAGTACTCCCAAATACAACATAAGACATCCCTCCAAATGCCCTTAATCTGTTCTAGTTTAAAGAAATCCCCATTCTTTTCCAGCTTCTGCTCTTCAACGTCCGTCTTAGGGAATTTGTAAAAGGCCTCATTTGAAATGCTAATCTGCTTGGAGAATTTTATTCCTTCCATAGGCAGCCCCGTAACCTCTGCTATAAATTCCTCTATTAGATTCACTGTGATGCCATGTAGAGTGACCCTATCATCAATCCAATTTTTGAAAAAATCTATTGTAATATGATGTTTTGAACCATGGAGCCTTTCCATGTAGTTCACAACCTTCCCTATCTGCAGGATTTTCTAGACATCTTGTTTCACTCTCCACTCTTTGTAATTCTTGGGCTCCTGCTTCCTTGGTTCTCCTTGCCTTACATGAGCCATGTAGATTTCCTTTGATTCCCAATCACTGTAAACTATACAATGACCCCACCTGCTACCTATTTTGTTCAAAACTCACCTTTTTTTAGGCACGTTCAGGATCCACTTCTCATTCTCGAGGGCATTCCTTTTTAATGATTGTAAACCTTTCTCCGTGAAGCCACTCCTCCAACTCATTAGATTTATATTACAATCTAATCTTTCCCCCCTTTGCATGAATTGTGTCATGATGAATGAGCACATTAAGATCCACATTCTTTTTTAATGTTTCCTACCACCTTGCTTTGTGTCCTGTTCGGACTGCATAATTTGCTATCCAACCTACCACTCCGTTAGCTTCACAGTAGGTGTGGGTAATTGTTACTTTTTCAAATTTTTTGATTAAAGTTTTCATCTCCATCACCATAGCCTTTATAGTCCATGACACATAATTTTTATTGTTTAGAATATTTATGATATTCAAGGAATCCCCTTGCAGCCATAAATTAGAATATCCTGAATCCACAGCTAGTTTGATGGTTTGAAGGGAAGTAGAAGCTTCAGCTATATGGTAATTCAACTTTCCAATGGGGATTGCAATAGCATTAATTACATTTCCCATATGGTTTCTCAAGACTCCTCTGCATCCTGCATTCCCCAGATTCCCTTTAGCAGCTCCGTCAAAGTTTCCTTTAATCCATCCTTGAGGGGGGACATTCCAAGTAACACCTAGTCTAGGATTTTTAGGTTTACCATTAGAATTTTCCGTTCTTAAGGGATTATCCACTTGAAAGGTTGGGTTTGGATTCCTTTGCAATGAAAAATTCTCCTTAATAGCTCTAATGATGTTCTGCCCCACCACCCATCTGGGAAGTTCTTTACTTCTAAAAATTTGGTTATTTCTTTCCTTCCATACTCCCCACCAAATATGGGGGAGAGCTAGTTTCCATAAAAATATAACTTCAGGATTCTTTGAGGGACAATACCAACTTTTAAGAGATAGTTCCACATTTTTGTGGTGAATCCATGCAATACCCCATAGATTGAGGATTTCTTTCCAAACTTGCTGCGTGAAAGAACAGTTCACAAACAAGTGATCTCTATCTTCAAAGCCCTTCTTACAAAGAATACACCTGTTCATAATATATATTCTTCTTTTTTGTAAATTGTCCAGAGTCAAGATTTTATTTTGGAGGAGGGTCCAAAAGAAGATTTTGATTTTAGGGATGAGCCCCTTTATCCAGGCCTTCATCCACAAAGGTTTGTTTCCATTTCCCTTTGAATTGAAAATGGAAGAAACTTTAAATTGTCCACAAGGCTCATTATGCCACACAATCTTATCTTCAAGATTTGGGTAGAGAGATATAGCATTTAGGGATAGTTTTATATTCTTGAAATCTTGATCAAGATCAGTAAGGTTCACCTAGGAGTTGTTCTGCCAATATTGGTTAACTATTATTCCCAATCTTTGCTTACATCGGTCTATTTATTCTTTATCTTGGATTTCATCTATCAAAGGTTTTCCTTTTAACCAAACATCCTCCCAGAATTTCACCTTTTTTCTGTTGCCAACTTTCCAAGAGCTTCCTTCTTCTAAAACTTATTTAGTACCCTGAACTACCCCCCATATGGCAGATGGATGGGAGATGTTAGGGTAAGAAAAGAAATTAGAGAGGGACTTTGCCTTGAATAAATACTTATGCTTCCATATATTGCTCCATTCTTTGTTTTCCTGATAAACCCTCCATCCCTGCTTGGCTAAGAGAGCTGTGTTCATACTTCTAATTTTCCTTATTCCTAGTCCTCCTTCCCTGACAGGTTTACAAATGTTATCCCATGAAATTAAAGGCATTCTCCTTTTCTCCTCAATACCAGTCCAAAGAAATTTTCTCTGTATTTTTTCAATAGCTTCTGCAAATTTGGTGGGAATTCTGAAAAGACTCAAAGAATAAGTGGGTATGCTTTGAAGACTTGCTTTGAGGAGGGTAATCTTTCCTACCTGAATTAGAAAATTACCTTTCCATCCCGCTAGTTTCTTGCTAAATTTGCTAATAAGTCCTTCCCAAAAAGCTTTAGGAACTTTCATCCCAAGAGGGAGACCTAGGTAAGAGGAGGGGAAAGATCCTATGGAGCATTCAAGGATTTTAGCTATTTTGTTCTGTCTATGACTTGGGGTGTTAGTGAAGAACACTGCACTTTTGTTCCAGTTAATCAATTGTCCTGAGGCAACTAAATATAAATTTATAGCTTTCTTCAAAGTTCTTGCTTCTGTGACTTCAGATTGCCCCATGAAAATAGTATCATCAACAAATTGACCATGGGAGCATATTAAAGGATGAGAAGAGGGTTTCAGACCCTTAAATAAACCTTTATGAACTAAGTCCCCTATATATCATCCCATACTATTAGCCATAATAATAAACAGAATAGGGGATATAGGATCCCCTTGTCTCAATCCCCTTGACGGTTTAAAATATACCAATGTTTCTAAAACAACAATTATATTTTTAAACCCATAAAGGTTGAAATCACAAACTTTCCATTTACCCAAATACACTATGGGTTCACAAGCCCTTTCATATATTTTTGGGAGAGGTATAAAAATGACTTAAATCATTATATGATGAAATATACCTACAATGAAATGGATTTATAACTGTTGGTTTCACACTTAAGCTTCAAAAAGATAATATCTATAGTTGTAAAGTGCACAACTTGAAAAATGATATTCTTGTAATTTTATACACTATCTACTTGTTATTTTAATAGAACTCAACTATATAAAATGAAACTAAAATCAAATTACCAATACAATTTTTCAAGCATTTTAAACCAATAGACTATGTTTTTGGTTTTTGTTACTTGTCTGAATCGATTCCACTTGTTGTTTCCTTTCCTTTCATTTTTATATTAAAAAAACCCTCCAAATGAACCCATTATTTATTTAAAAAATTCATCACTATTTTTTTCTTCCCCTAACTCCATTTCCCCACTACCATGCCATGCAATAAGTCAGGATCCTCCAAAACTATCACTATTAGTGATTCGAATTCCATTAATACTTCTCCTTATTGATAAAAAACCAAGGAATAAATTGTTGATTTCAACTCAAATTGCTTATTTATATATATTTCTTGTGCCTCTAAATGTGACCTTGAAATTAGGGTTTCTTCTATTAGATGTTATCTTTTCCTCACAAACCTCTCCACTCAACTTGAAATGAATGTTTTTTTTATTTTCACAACTTGACAAACCTAATCATTATTTAAACCCATGGTTATATACATTGACTCCTTTCTAAAATTATTAATTTTAATTTTAACCCCTTATGATGGTCAAGGGTCTATATTTTATATATAGTAAGGTGTTTTTTATTTTTTAAAAGATGATGTTGCCAAATACATCTATAATTTTCAACCACCAAATACCCTCAAAGCAAGGTTTTACCAACATAAGCCATCATTTTGGGGATTTATAATTAACTTGAAGACTTTCATACTTTAAAAATGTACCAATTAGCTTATGAAATTAGTTTGATATTTAAAATAAATCCTTCTCACCAAGATTCTAAGACAATCCTATTTTTCCACTTTTGTTATAAAGGTAACATATTAGAAACCATAACCAACTTGTACAAACATTTAAAACAAAGTAACAACAACTAACATACATATGCAGACTCATTTTTAGGAAAGAATTGGCATACACACACAAATATTAATAGATTACTTGACCAACATATATGAGTAACCTTATAGTAACAATTACTAGTAATATTAAATGAAAACATACAACTACAATTGAATAGTGTTGTGTGTGTGTGTGTGTGTGTGTGTGTGTGTGTGTGTGTGTGTGTGTGTGTGTGTGTGTGTGTGTGTGTGTGTGTGTGTGTGTGTGTGTGTGTGTGTGTGTGTGTGTGTGTGTGTGTGTGTGTGTGTGTGTGTGTGTGTGTGTGTGTGTGTGAGTGTGTGTGTGTGAGTGTGTGTGTGTGTGTGTGTGTGTGTGTGTGTGTGTGTGTGTGTGTGTGTGTGTGTGTGTGTGTGTGTGTGTGTGTGTGTGTGTGTGTGTGTGTGTGTGTGTGTGTGTGTGTGTGTGTGTGTGTGTGTGTGTGTGTGTGTGAAGTTTCTCTTCAGATATTTCTACCCCCAAATATTTTTATCTTATAACCTTTCTCCTATGTTGGTCTCCCTCCAAATTTTTTTATGTGGGGTACAATTGCATACATCCACCTTGTACAAAAAAAGGGTAGTTAGTAATTTAAAAAAAAAAATTCTAAACATATTAATTTGCTGATAAATAAATAATGGAAACATTAAATATGTCCACAATATTTAAAACATCACTTAAAATAATCAATATAATTTTTCCTTTTACTAA
Source organism: Torreya grandis (assembly GCA_037957365.1). Taxonomy (NCBI): domain Eukaryota; kingdom Viridiplantae; phylum Streptophyta; class Pinopsida; order Cupressales; family Taxaceae; genus Torreya; species Torreya grandis. The sequence goes on from JARHVA010005647.1 coordinate 1,063,301, forward strand.
AATTAAATAATTCTAAGCATACAAATGTTAAGTATTTAATTAATTACATAAATAAAAAAATTTACAAATCCATAGTATTAAGCAAAAAGTGTCAAATCATGGATCCATAATAATTTTATAACAGGGAAGAAATTAGTATGTAATAATATATAATCCCCAACGACAAATTTTATCATGCTCATATAAAAATTTCAAGAAAAAATAACACATGTTTACTTTAGTTAGATTTAAAATAAAAAAAATAAAATATATAAGGAAAACACCCTTCAATTAGTTTCAATACTAATCGCCACTTTTATTGTAGCTCTAGTATCATGCAGAGTAGATAGTGATTTTGAATTAGGATCTACCTACTAAGTAGAAGTTGTTTATTGATTTGAGGTTGTAGGTTGAGGTGGTGTCTAATATCTATTGATTACCTAATTTTATGCACTGAAGTCATTATCAATTTTATCAATTTAGACAATTGGTATTCTAAACAACTTTCTCAAATGATTAAATAATGTTGCATGTGCTACCAATTAAACTTTTAAAATTTATTTCTAGGAAGATACCCTCTCAATATTTTTTTTGTATATGATACAAGATCCATGAATTTTTTATTTCATCCATTTTTATCTTTAACTATTTTATATTTGAATTCATGCATAAAATGGTCTAATTTTGAAACAAACACTCCCTACAAGATTATTTGCCCATCTTGTGAAAAAAAAAGTTTAAATTTTGGCTTCTTTATTAATTTTTTTTTCTCTTAGTTGATTTGATTCAAACTCCCACAATTTCCATTTATTTATCCCATTCCATAAATTAATCTCTCATTAAACTAGTAAAATTATGGGATATGCCCACATATTCAATTGTCTTGATATTTAAGTCTAAGCATAAGTATTATTCAATAACCTTGAACAATGCCCTCAATTGGGACCTAATATGAATAATATTATTTAGATATATATTATCATTTTATATCAAAGGATCACCTTTTTTTGGCATTAATGCTCCAAAAAAAATTAAATAGTGACTTTAAATCTTCATCTACCATTTTTACAAGTTCTTGAGGCACAAAAGACTTAGTTCAAGTCTCCAATATCCTAATTTCCTACTCCATCCCTTTCACCATACCATTTTCTACTTCACCAATGGATAAAATGAAGGAATACAGGTACTATCTATACTATGGGAATTGATATCCTCTATCTATCCTTTTCTTAGTTAAAAATAATAACATCTCTTCTATCTTATGCCAAACTAAAGACTATCTTGTGGTTAACCTTTTTCTTGTGAACCTATTCATTATGCTAGTGTTTTTATTAAATTCAATCCTCATTTGTGGTTCATCCACAATCATCCAATCTTGTCTCTATGCCTAGGTAACATATACTTGTCCTATCTAGTTATCTTTTTATTGTGTCAAATAAGTTATAGATTAAGTGGGAGAGTTGACAATAGTAGGTGGCATAGTGAATATGGTAAATGGAAATAGGATGGTTCAAGTAGGTTTCATTAGGATAAATTTTGAATGAGGTGCAAGGAAATTGAAGAAATGGGTACAATGTTAACTATTTCATGAGAAACGTACTTATCATTTCCCTTGGGGTCTTCAGACTCAACAAATTTATCTTTACCCTTAGATAATCTAGGTATTACAATCATTTTTGTAGTGGTATAAATTATTGATGGGTCAATATTAAGTGATGAGGATTTATGAAATAAATATTGTTCACTTATTAAGGATACTAAGGGTTGTGTGGACTTATTCAGAATAAAATTTATATTTATATAAATAATAAGGGACTATAATAGTCCTTGAGAAGATATTATAAACTTAACTATACCCAAACTAGTAGTACAAATGCTTGTCATGGAGCTGACATGCATGGCATAAACCCTGGTAACCATGGGAATTTTATTTTTAGACGTAGTGGGAGGAATAATCAAATTTCATAGTATAAAAAAATGTGGAAACAAGAACATCAACCATCATAATTTCAACTATAAAAAAATAAGATAAACTAGTTATGCAATAGAGTCATCAAATGTAACAAACCCACTAAGTTTTACCAAAATATTTTAATAATTAAAAAATAAATAGATACACATATTCAACATATATATTTCACCACAAGAAACCTAACTAGTGATCTTTAACTAATTGTATTAATTTATTTAACCATATAGGTTATAGATAATCCACTTACCTAAGGATCACTATAAAAAGATATATAAATCTTGAACAATATTGAATAACCATAAATACTACATATCAACATAAATGAAATAGTATAAATTCAACCATAGCTGATAAAACATTAAAGCCATTATTATAGAAGTAGAATGTTTAAATGATATAGTTTTCATCAATACATAATAATATCAAAAATGATAAAACATGATACAAATATCCTTTGAGTAAAGTCTCCATGACTCAAGTATCAATATGTAATCTCAAGTGTAGTCTCAAGTATAATACTCTAGTTTGGAGGGAGAGCATTATTCAAGCACTTTTACACACCAACTATAGACCATAGATCCCCTGCACTATTTCACAAATAAGGGGATGGCCCTCCTTTCACTAATGGGTAGATAATGATGGAGTGGGAATTCAGAGTAACAAACCAAAACTTGTGTGTTGAATATATCTGATACATAATGTGTAAAATAAATAAATTCATTCTAATATGATATTGCACAAATATGAAAACTATATAAACACATGAAATGATAATATTTATCGAACATCACTTTGGCCAAAGTTTTGAATAATAAATGATCTAGAAGATCTATCAAATTCATACATACCACTCAATCGATTTACTCTCATCTTGCATTGATGATGCTAATTAAACCCATGGAATCTATCTATTGCTTAATTAAGTTCATGAATGTGAAATTTTGTAAAAACATATAATAATATTAAAACCAATAGATTCATTTAAAAACATTAATCTTTAGCAAATTAACATTAATCTAAGTAAAAAATTATCACACTCATTAACTTAGTCCATCAAATGAAGTGAAATGAATCCATTTATCTAGTTTATTACATGTAATAAATAGAATTCAAAAATAATTTTAAACATACATCTAGGTGTGATCACATCAAAATTATTAGTCACCTATCATACTAACTTATAATGATATTTCTACATAAAAAAATAATATATCACAAGCTTATAAATATAGTTTATATTCCACATATAAACAAAGCCAGTCTAAAACATAATAATTAATTATATTTAATCTCTTAAATACATTATTTTAATGCTTATATCTGTGACATTAAAATATATCTCAATCAATCAGTTACACACCAATGGTAATAATATTTTCAAGAAAAATACAATCGCATATAATATGCATATATATATATTTAAATGGTATAATTTGATAAGCTATGTTACATCTATTATCCATGGCTTAGATTATTTTGTATACTATAATGTATACATCTAGTCCAAAAAAAAATCCCCATAGCCTCTTTTTAAATATTACATAATTTCCCCACATTTATACTAGTTTAAATCAAACATACAGACTTTCACAAAATCCCAATATAACATACAACCAACCATATGTTCCATTCAATTAAACATAACATTCCTAATTCAATCATTTTGATATTTTCATATAAAAAAAATGCATATGATTAAATCCAAAAACACAGTCAATTAGGCCCCATCTGGGTCTTCTATTATAATCACACAAAATAGTCTGTATAAATTTTATGCCTTTATTCATATAAATCATCATACCCAATTCACATTGACTATATTTAAACTTTTCATTATTTAAAAGATAAATCAAAATACACAATCATCTCTATTATAGGCATAGTTACAACATATAATAAACATATTAAAATTTATGAACTCTGTAACAATTATGGGTATGATCCATGCATAAAAGCATAACAAAATCTGCACACTATCATTCTCCTACCCATACTTGGGTCTATAAAATGACTAACCCAACTAATTCACAAAGACATAATGAAATAATATATATGATACTAGATTTCATTACCTGATTTATAGTATAAACTATTTTTGAACGTGTATGTATTGGTAATAAAAGTAACATAACCCAAATGAAATATTAACCCCCAATTCACCTATACTAGTAACTTCAAAATGTAATACAACTATCCTCTATTTACACTTGATAATTTCACAATATAGTTTTGTATTTAAATGCATATATACATAGTCAAATTTCAAGGATATACATATAAATGTATATGTACATAGTCAAAATATAGAGTTATACATATAAATGTATAATTACTCATTCATCCAATAAATCCTTTTGAATCAAGTTTGAGTATGCATGTGTGTGTGTGTGTGTGTGTGTGTGTGTGTGTGTGTGTGTGTGCGTGTGTGTGTGTGTGTGTGTGTGTGTGTGTGTGTGTGTGTGTGTGTGTGTGTGTGTGTGTGTGTGTGTGTGTGTGTGTGTGTGTGTGTGTGTGTGTGTGTGTGTGTGTGTGTGTGTGTGTGTGTGTGTGTGTGTGTGTGTGTGTGTGTGTGTGTGTGTGTGTGTGTGTGTGTGAGAGTGTGTGTGTGTGTGTGTAGACCCATTTTGTATAATAAATTTCTCATTTTATACCTAAAGACCAATAGGTTATACATAGTTGAAACCAAACATTTATCCAAAGTTTTAATTCATTTAACAAATACACAAAATGAATATATATGATTGATTCAAATAATTTAGCTAGAGCCACACGTATATATCCATCAATAATATTTCCCTATTTATGTACAGAGTTTTTCAAACTAAGAGAGAGTTTAAGATACGTTTTCATCAAAGCTAAATAGTCCTTGTAATTTTATGGATTTACCCAAACCCTTAGGTTACCCTAAGTCAAATGTGAGCTTATGTGGAGGCCGAGCCTTCCACATGGATCCACATACCACCCCTCTAGATTCAAAAATAGAAAAATTAGTAACCCAAACTTATTTTGAAAACCCTTTCATTATTTCACATAGGAATTTAAATAAAAAACCTACATGTGAATGCCAAATAAGTTGTATGAATTCTTTCCTCTTTCCTTTAAATTATATCCATTTTACCTTTCTACAACTCTCTCCTCTATGCCACGTACAATGTGTCTTACTCTCCACCCTTAATATCCACTTCAACTGAATATATAAACACATGCAAAAATTGTTCAACAAATTTCCATAGTCCATCACCATGAAAACATATTAACTTCCATATTTTTCTCCAAAGAGATGCTTAACTAAAATCAATAGATTATTAGTAACCCTAATCATCTCGAGTATTCTATTGATTCCACAAAAAATCATTTTATATTATTTATAAAATATGCTTTCTAATGACTTCAAAAATAATCATCAACCAGCTAAACCTTAATAATTTAGTCTCCAATGTCTATTCCATGCAAAGTCTATCAACTTGTTCATGACTAAAGTATTTTCATGTAATGACCCTCACCCAAATATAATAGAATATAGATTATATTGCATGACAATACTCTTAGGTATTACTAGATTATAGTTCCACATTACAATGCTATGCACTATCATAAATAGAAAATATAATGATTTATTAAATAATTTAACAATTAAAAATAATGTATTCATAAATACATATATTAAAATCAAACCTTGGATCAATAGTTAATCAAATACAGAGATATTTAAAATAATGTTATATCTCTTGACATATAGATTTAGTATATATAATAATAATATTTAATTATTATCTAAATCTTATAGATAAATAAAAATAGAATCAATTTATACTTTTTAATACTTAAAACATAAAAATTTAATTATAAATAACCATTTCAAATAAAGCATGAGGTAAGTAAAATATAGCAAAATTTAATTATTTAGTCAAACAATTACATTATATAGTATAACCTAGTACGATCATAAAACTAGTAAAATCACTCAAAGAAATAACATCATCACTATTAGTAATCAAGATCATATTAGAAACACATTAACAATCACCTAAAAGAAAATCACATAAAACATGCTATGTTATCTATCATATAATCAATTATAAAACATGATATATTAAGTGTTGTGTGCAAGGGTTTATTGATCATTCTCTATCAACCCCCAATGTCTCCATCTAACCACCCTCTCTGATAATGCTCTCCCTCTATCACACTCTTAGGGAAGAATATGACATGCATCCATCTCAAAAAAATTAAGGTAGTTAGATTGAAACATCATTATATCCATAAAATAATGTTGTATACACATTATCACAATATATAAAATATAAAAGTAATACTAACTCATATCAAACTAATCATGTCAATTAAGCAACACAAACTTTCCTATAATCAACATATGTCATTGAAATTAATCAAATATTATTTAATTAACTAATCAAATGTAATAATCCATAGATTAAATAGGTTATTTAACTTAGAGAGAAATCAAGATGTGACATCTTCCCTCCTAAAGCTGGTCATCATCCTAATGACATTTATTAAAACATAAGTTATTAATTAAAAGGATTTTTTAGTAAAAAATAATAATAAATGCAGTATCAAATCAAGCAAGCAAATGTAGAAATAACCTATAAAACTCATCATATTCCTCCCAAGTGGCACTAACCTTAGATTATTGGTCTCACAGGACCTTGTACTATGAAACTTATCTATTATGCAAACAAAGTTTAAGAGTGTCAATTACTCTAACTAGCTCTATCATGATGACCCTAGGGTCCAGAACCTACAAAACATTCTAATCTAACACATGTGAAGGAATAACAATATACTTTTTACGATAAGACACACTAGAGACATATGAAAAATAGCTAGAGATGGTGGAAAAACAATCCTATATACTCCAAGGTTGAAAACTTCCAAAACCTCAAAGGGTTACACATATCTTGATAAAATTTTCACTGGCTTCCTAAATTTAATCAAGAATTTCTAAGGCTTAACCCACAAAAACACTTTATCACCTATAAAAAGCTATCTAGTAGTTTTCTTTAGATCAACATAATTTTTCTATCTATCGTTGGCCTTGACCAACCTCTGCCTAATTATCCTAACATGATCTTCCAACTCTAAAAGCATATTAGGTCTAAAGAATACCTTGTCTTCTAATCTATCCCAACTGATTAGTGTTTTACACCTCCTTCTATACAACACCTCAAATGGAGACATCTATAATGTTGATTATGATGAGTTGTTATAAGCAAAATCAACCAATGAAAGGTACTCTTCCCACTTATATTTTTTATCCACATAATACATATGAAGTATATGTTATAAACTTTGGTTACCTCACTCTATTTATCCATCACTTTATGGGTGGTAAGTAGTGTTGAAGTTTAACTATGTACCTAGAGCTAAATTCAAATTTAACCAAAACCTAGAATTTATCTTCAGATCATGGTCCAAAATGATCTTATTTAGAAAACCATGCAACCAATACACTTCTTTTATGAATCTCTTCTCATGTGTAGGTGCATCATTAGTCAAGTTACTCAGTATAAGGTAAGATACCTTGGTTGATTTGTCAACTACTACCAAGATCATGTCATGTATGTTTTGAGATAATGATAATGATAAACCTTAGACAAAGTCCATACTAATCACCTTCTACCTCCATGATGTTATGTAGGGTGGATATAAAAAACTAGCTATATGCACATATTTAAGTTTTACATATTGACAATCTAGACAACAAGACATAAAATCCATTGCATTTCTCTTCATTAATTTCCAAAAATAGAGTGGCCTAATCCCATCCATGATCATGGTTACTCCTATATGTCTTGAATATGGGTCATTGCACATTTCCTTTAGCACTGAGATCCTTAGATTCTCCCTATTAAGTATATACATCCTATTATTACATCATATAAAACCATCATTCTTTATCTTAAAACCCTTATATTTAGGATTATGAGCATTCTCAAACAATGCATTCTTGACCTGATCATATAATTCATCTCTTGATGAGAATTTGATCACTTGGTCTCTAAAATTACTCCTAATAGTATCCATGGCTACTACGTACCTCCTATGATTTAAGGCATCATGTAATATATTATCCTTGCCTTTGATATAGTTATTATCAAAATCATAATTAGATAAGAAATCTAACCATCATCTTTGATGATCATTCATATTTGGTTGGGTAAAGATGTACTTAAGTCCCAAGTTATCAATATTGAGCTCAAATGGTTTTCCCAATAGATAATGCCTCTAAACTTGTAAAACATGCACAATTGATGCAAGTTATAGGTCATGAAGGGAATAATTCACCTAATATGGATTCAATTTACTATAATCATATGCTACCACTAAACCATCCTACATAAGAACTCCTACAAGTCCATCCCCAGATGCATAGGTGATCATTGAGAATTGACCATTAGGATCAAGAAATCTAAGTGTTGGTCTGAAGTAAGCATCATTTTTAGTTCCTAAAAGCCTACCTCACACTTATATGACTAGATGAAACTCTAATTATTCTACTGAAGAGAGATAATTGGAATAACTATCTTAGAAAAATTTGGAATGAATTTCCTTTAATAGCCTACTAATACATATTACCTCATGCACATTATTTTTTGCCAACCACTCCATTATGGCTCTTATACTTTTTATATACTAAAATAACATCTATAGAGATAATATGTCATATATACTACACTTTATTTTAGAAAAGTGCACACTTAGATAACTTACCATATAATTTATGCTTTCACAAATGTTGTAAAACCAATTTCAAATGATGTAAGTGCTCTTCCTCATCCTTAAAATAAATGAGGATGTCATCAATAAATATCAACACAAAATGATCCAAGTAATATTTGAAAACACTATTCATATATCTTGTTGCAGTATTTATCAATCCAAATGGTAACACTATGAACTCATAGTGCCCATATCAAGTTCTAAATGTTATTTTTAGAATATCCTCTTCATAAATCCTCAACTAGTAATACCCTACTCTAAGATCAATCTTAAAAAACATTGTATCTCCTTACATTTTATACAAATGCATGGTAATAGATATTTATTCTTGATGATTGCTTCATTGCATAGGCATAGAGTACCATCTTTCTTGAAAAATAAAACTAGATCACCCCAAGGTAACACACTTATTCTTATCAAACCTTTCGACAACTCCTAAATTTATGCCTTTAGCTTAACTAATTTAGTGGTTATCATTCTATACAATACTTAAACTATGATTCTGATCCAAGTATGATATCAATTGAGAAATCAAAATCATGTTTAGGTGGCAATCCTGATAATTCCTTTAAAAACACATCATGAAAGTTTCTTAGAAAAAGATTATATTAAATAGATAATTCTTTAGTTTCTTCCATCTCATTTATCTTAATGATAAATGCTTAGCATCCCTTAATTTGAGCTTTCTTGAGTTGAATTACAAAAAATTTCCTTAGCTTCAACTCCCTTATTTTGCCTTAAAGTTGTGTTTGATTTTTGAAATCATCTTAACTCTCAAAATTATTTAGAAAATATACAAACTTGGCTTTATGATTCAGAATCAAATTAACTTCAAGGATCACATCATAAGATCCCAATGGTATTGCATAAATATCTAGTACTATAGTGAACTCAAGCAATCTAGTCTCTACTTTGACTAGACACTTGTCAACTTTGACCTTTGACTCATTACCATATTATATCAACCATGCGTGTGCCATTAATCTAGCATTTATAGATAATTTTCTAAGCATTATAATAGAAATGAAACATTATTTAGCTCTTGTATCAATTAAAATAGAAACTAGATGATCGAAAAAAATACCTAAAAAATTTATTGGTGAAGCTTGATACTCAGCCTTCTAATTGTCAATAGATACAACATATCTTGTTAAGAAGCTAAACCTTTGTTCTTTAATTTATCTTGAAGACATTCTCAATAAAATTGGTTACTTCCACAAATGAAGAAACCTTCAACTGGTCCTTTTCTCTTAGTCTATTAGTTTCCCTTGAAATCACTATTGAAACCATTACCAAGTTTCCTATCCACTAAACCACTATTAAAATTGGTATTATAATTTATTGAACTAACCCTTGGAATCTCCACTCCTCTTCTTCTAGTTATTCTTCTTTAAAGTTTGTTTTGAACTTATAAATTTATTTTTGAACCTATCTCTGACTTGGGCAAGATATTTTAGTTTATGTTCTTGCTTGACCACCTTCTCAAACACCTATTCCATAGAAGATGGACCATGGACATCTACTTCATAACCAATTTTGGGTTTTAATCCCATGATGAATTTATTGATTCTAAACCTCTCATCTACCTAATACTGAGGTATATACCTAAGAAGATTGATGAATTGATCATAATATTCATTCACCATCAAATCTCCTTGCTTAAGATTATTAAAATTTGTAAGCTTTTGGTAAAATTATATTTGTGAAATCCATCATGACCTAAATAGTGTCATAAACTATTCCCGAGTGGTGGTGGTTGTGTTGAGGTTCATCTTGAGCTTCTCGTTTTCCCACTAAGTCATTACTTCACTAACTTGATAAGATCCCCAAACTAATTTCACAAGTTCAGAATAATTTGGAATCTCACAATACTTCTCCATTTTTTTCAACCATGCTTCAACTCCATCTACCAATACAATTCCATTGAATTTTGGTGGATTCACCTTTTTCATATTGCATGCTGAATTTGCAATTAATCAAGCTCTTTCATCCTATGGCACCTCCTCATGCCTCTAATCCTGAAGATTTTCTTGATCATCACGATGCTCTTTAGGTTTCTATTCAACATTTTCCTCTTCATGGCCATGCACTTCTTTTTTTAGGACCATAATTCAGTCCCTAGTCTATTTCATGGTTTTGAAGATTAAGTACAATTTTTTAGCTTTCTCAATAGCAAAATGATTTGGATCAATAGGGGCATTGACATTCAAAATACCCTTACCTCCTAGTCTAGCATACACCATTGTTCTTCCCATTTATATGGAGAATAAGTTTTCATTACAGACACATTAATTCCTAGAGTTTGAGCCTTAGCTCTAATACCACAATGTAATAAACCCAATAGGCTTTACTAAAATATTACAATAATTTTATAAAAAAAATTAAATACACATATTAAACATATAAATTTCACCATGAAAAACTTAATTAGTGATATTTAACTAAATATATTAATTTAGTTAACCATATAGGTTATAACTAATCCACTTATCTAAGGATCCCTATAAACATATGTAGAAATCATGCACAATACTAAATAACCATTAACACTGCATCTTAACATAAATGGAATAGTATAAATTCAACCATAACTGATACAACACCATATCCACTAATGTATAATTAGAATTTATATATGATACAATTTTTATAAATACATAATAATATCTCAAGTCATAAAACATGATACAAAACTCCTTCAAGTAAAGTCTCCATGTCTCAACAATCTACATAACTCAAGTATCAATATGTAATCTCAAGTATAGTACTCCATTTTGGAGGGAGAGCATCATCTTATCACTTTTACATACCAACCATGGATTATATATCCCCCACACTATCTCCCAAAGAAGAGGACGTCCCTCCCTTCATGGATGGGTAGATAATTATGACATGGGAATCTAGAGTAACAAACCAGAACTTATGTGTTAAATGTATTTGATACATAATGTGTACAACAAATAAATTCATTCTAATATGATATTACTCAAATATGAAAATTATATCAATATATGAAATTAAAATGTTTGTCAAACATTACTTTGGCCAAAGTTTTCAATAATAAATGATCTCAAAGATCTATCAAATTCATACACACCACTCGATCGGATTACTCTTCATCTTGCATTGATGGCACTAATTAAGTCTATGAAATCCATCCACTACTTAATTAGGGTCATGAATGTGATATTTGGTAAAAACATATAATAATATTAAAACCAATAGATTCATTCTAAAATATGCCTCTTTAGCAAATCCAAATTAATCTAAGTAAAAAATTATCACACACATTCATTTAGTCCATCAAATGAATTAAAATGAATCCATTTATCTATTTTATTACATATAATAAATGTAATCCAAAAACAAACTTAAACATAACATCTAGGTATGATCACGTCAAAACTATTAGTTACTTATCATACTAAGTAATTCATAATGCTATTTCTCTACAAAATAATAATATTTCACAAGCTTATAAATAAAGTTTATATTCCAAATATAAACAAAGCTAGTATAAAACATCATAATTGATTATATTTAATCTCTTAAATAGATTATTTTAATGCTTATAACTATAACATTAAAATATATCTCAAGCAATCAATTACACACCAATGGTAAAAATGTTTTCAAGCACAATATAACTGAGTATTATATATGTGTGTGTGTGTGTGTGGGGGGGGTATAATATGATCATATATATATATATATATATATATATATATATATATATATATATATATATATATATATTAAATAGACATTTATTGTCCATTACTTAAGTTATTCCATATAATATAATGTATACATCTAGTCCATAAAAATAACCCCATAGCCTCTTTTTAAAAACTAGATAATTTCCCCATATTGATTAAATCAAACATACAAACTTTCATAAAATCCATATATATATATATATATATGGTATATGGTATATTTTAAATAGACAACTATTGTCCATGACTTAAATTATTCCATATACTATAATGTATACATCCAGTCCATAAAAATAACCCCATAGCCTCTTTTTAAAAACTAGATAATTTCCCCATATTTATACTTGTTTAAATCAAACATACAAACTTTCACAAAATCCAAATATAACATACAACCAACCATATGTTCTATTTAATTAAATATAACATTCCTAATTCAATTATTTTCATATTTTCATACAAACAAAATGCATATGATTAAATCCAAAAACACAGTCGATTAGGCCCCACCTGGGTCTTCTATTATAATCACACTAAATAGTCTATATAAATTTTATGCCTTTATTCATATAAATACTCATACATAATTCCCATTTGACTATATTTAAACTTTTCATTGTTTAAAAGATAAATCGAAATGCATAGTCATCTCTATTATAAGCATAATTACAACATATAATAAACATATTAAAAGTTATGAACTCTATAACAATTTTGGGTATGATCTATGCATAAAACTGTAATAAAATCTGCATACTATCATTTGCCTACTCAGACCTGGGTCTATAAAATGACTAACCTGACTAATTCACAAAGCCATAATGAACTAGTATATATGCTATTGAATTTCATTACATGTTTTATAGTATAAACTATGTTTTGAACCTATATGTATTGGTACTAAAAGTAACATAACCCAAATGAAATCTTCACCCCCAATTCACCTATATAGTTAACTTCAAAATGTAATACAACTATCCTCTATTTAAACCTAATAATTTCAAAATATAGGTTTGTATTTAAATACATATATCCATAATAAAATTCAAGGATATACATATAAATGTATATGTACATAGTTAAAATACAAAGTTATACATATAAATGTATAGGTACATATACTTATATATATAAGTATATATGTATATACTCATTAGATACATATATATGTATGTATATATGTATGTAGACACATTTTGTATAATGAATTTCTCATTTTATACCTAAAGACCAATAAGTGTTTACATAGTTGAACCCAAACATATATCTAGATTTTCAATTCATATAACATATACCCAAAATGAATATATACAACTGGTTCAAACAATTTATCTTGAGCCAAAAGTATATACCCATCAAGAATAGCTCCCTATTTATGTACATAGTTTTTCAAACTAAGAGAGAGTTTAAGACAGGTTTTCATAGAAGCTAAATAGTCATGGAAATTTTATACCTTTACCTAAACCCTTAGGTTACCCTGAGTTGAATGTGGGGTTCTATGGAGGTTGAACCTTCCATAGGGATCCACATACCACCCCTCTAGATTCAAACATAGAAAAACTACTAACCCAAAATTATTTTGAAAACCATTTAATTATTTCACATAAGAATTTAAATATAAAACCTACTTGTGAATGCCAAAGAAGACATATGAATTTTTTCCTTAAAATTATCTCCTTCTTCCCTTTCTACAACTCTCTCCTCTATTCCGTGTATAGTGTGTCTACCCACAAACCTATTTATCTTCTTTTTATTCTATTTAATTATCTTAATCTCTACCCTTAATAGCCACTTCAACTAAATGTATAAAGACATGCAAAAATTGCTTAACAAATTTCCATAGTCTATCACCAAGAAGACATAGTAATCTCTATATTTTAATCCAAAGAGATGCTTAACCGAAGTCAAAAGATGATTAGTAACCCTAATCATCTTGATTATTCTATTGATTCCATACAAAACTATTTTATAATATTTATAAAATATGCATGATAATGACTTCACAAACATTCATCGACCAACTAAACCCTTAATCATTTAGTCTCCAATGTCTATTCCATGCAAAGTCTATCAACTTGTTGATGACTAAAGTATCTCCATGTAATAACCCTCATCCAAATATAATATAATATATATTATATTTCATGACAATACTCTTAGGTATTACTAGATTTTAGTTTCATGTTACTATGATATCCACTATCATAAATAGCAAAGATAATGATTTATTAAATCATTTAACAATTAAAAATAATGTATTCATATATATATATATATATATATATATATATATATATATATATATATATATATATATATATATATATATATATATATATCAAGCTTTGGGTCAACAGTTAATCAAATACAAAGATATTTAAAATAATGTTATTTATATCTTTTGACATATAGATTTAGCATATATAATAATAAAAATCTTCAATTATTATTATCTAAATTTGGTAGTAAATAAAAATAGAACCCATCTATACTTTTTAATGCTTAAAAATTCAAAATATTATTCTACACAGCCATTTCAAATAAAGTAGTAAGGGAATAAAACATAACAGAATTCAATTATTCAGTCAAACAATTAGATTATATAAGATAAACTAGTACAATCATAAAACTAGAAAAATCACTTAACAAAATAAGACAATCATTATTAGTAATCAAGATCATATTAGAAATGATCGTTACCAAAAAATAAAACATAAAACCTGTTATGCTATATATCAAATAATTAATTATGAAACATGATATATTAAGTGGTGTGCGCATTGGTTTATGGATTCATTCTCTATCATCCCCCAGCATCTCCATCTAACCACCCTCTCTGATGATTCTTTCCCTCCATCACACTCTCAGAAAAGAATATGTCCTACATCCACGTCAAAATAATAAAGGTAGTTAGCCTAAAACATCATTATATCCATAAAATAATGTTGTATAAACATGATCATAATGTTTAGAATATAAAATTAATATTGACTCATATCAAACTAATCATGTAAATTAAGCAACACAAATAATCCTATAATCAACATATATCATTAAACTTAATCAAATATTAGTTAATTGAATAATCAAACATATTAATCCATTGGATCAAATAGGTTATTCTACTTAGATAAAAATCAAGATGTGACATCCTTCCCCCCTTAATCTACTCATCATCCTATTTATTCAAACATAATTTATTAATTAAAAACATTATTTAGTAAAAAATAATAATAATAAATGTTGTATCAAATCAAGAAAAAAATATGTGAAAAGCCTATAAAACTCATCATAGTCCTCCCAAATGGCACTATCTTTAGAATATTGGTCCCATAGGACCTTGCACTATGACACTTCTCTATTAAGTAAATAAAGTTTGTGAGTGTCAATTACTCTGATTGGTTCTACCATGACCACTCCAAGGTTCAAAACCTACAAAGCATTCCAATATAACACATGTGAAGGATCAATAATATACTTTTTAAGATAAGACTTATGGGAGACATTATGCCAAAGAGAGAGATGGTGGAAAAACAAGCCTATATGTTACAAGGTTGACCAATTCTAAAACCTCAAAGGGTCCCACATATCTTGGTGAAAGTGTTGCCAACTTATTAAATTTAATCAATATTTTTTGGGGCTTAACCCATATAAACACTTTATCACCTAAAGAAAGTTGTCTATCTATTCTCTTCAAATGAACATAATTTATATATCTATCATTTGCCTAGACCAACCTCTACATAATTATCCTGACTTACTCTTCCATCTTTAAAATCATCTCAGGTCCAAAGAATACCTTGTCTTTTAACCTATCCCAATTGATTGGTGTTCTACACCTCCTTCCATATAATACCTAAAATGGAGCCATATATAATATTGATTGGTATGATTTGTGTAAGCAAAATCAACCAATGGAAGGTACTCTTCCCACTTGTATTGATGATTTACATAATACATATGAAAGATATGTTTTAAAATTTGGTCAACTCTCTATATTTGTCCATCAATTTATGGGTGAAAGTAGTTTTGAAGTTCAACTACATACCTAAAGCTAAATTCAGAGTCAACCAAAACCTAGAAGTCATCTTCAAATCATGGTCTAAAATGATCTTCTTTATAAAACCATGTAACCAATACACTTGTTTTACGAATCTCTTTGCAAGTTAGGTGCATCATCAATCAAGTTTCTTGGTATAAAGTGAGATACCTTGGTTAGTTTGTCAACTAATATCAATATCATGTCATACGTATTCTAAGATAATGACAAACCTTGGCCAAAACCCATATCAATCACCTGCCACTTCCATTAAAATATGTCATGTGGATGTAGAAAAATAGGAATATGTACATGTTTAGGTTTTACATGATGACATTATAGACAACAAGACATAAAATCCATTGCATCTCTCTTCATTCCTTTCCAAAAATAGAGTGTTCTAAGCTCATCTATGATCTTGGTTAATCTTGGATGTCATTAATATAGGTCATTGTGCATTTCCTTTAGCATCATGCTTCTCAGATTCTCCCTATTAGGTACATATATCCTATAATTTTACCAAATAAGACCATCATTCTCTATATTTAAACCCTTATTTTTATGATAATGAGCATTCTCAAATAATGCTTTCCTAATCTAATTGTATAATTAATATCCTAATGAGAATTTGATCAAAGTACTCCTTATAGTAGCCATAGATACTATGTACCTCCTATGGTTTAGATCATCATCTACTATATTCTCCTTACCTTTGATATAGTTAATATCAAAATCATAATTAGATAAAAAAATTAACTATCATCTTTGATGTACTTGAGTCTCAATTTATTAGTCTTGAGATCAAATAGTTTTCCCAATAGATAATTCCTCTAAACTTACAAAGCATTCATAATTGATGCAAGTTCTAGGTCATGAGGAGAATAATTCACCTCATATGGATTTAGTTTCCTAGACTCATAGGCTACCACTAAACCATCTTTCATAATAACTCCTCTAAGTACATCCCCAAATGTATTGGTGGTTACTAATTAACCATTAGGATAAAAAACTCTTAGCACTGATGTTGAAGTAAGCCTCCTTTCAATTCCTAAAAATTCTACCTCACACTTATCTAACTAGATGAAACTCTGATTCTTCTACTAAAGAGAGGTAATTATAATAACTATCTTATAAAAATTTAGAATGAATTTCCTTTAATAGCCTATTAATCCCATGAAACTTATTACCTCATGCACATTATTTAGTTATGGCCACTCTATTATGGCTCTTATCTTATTTGGAGCTACTAAAATAACATTTGTAAAGATGATGTGTCATAGATACTACACATTTTTAAAAAAAGTGCACAGTTAGAAAAATTACCATATAATCTATGCTTTTGTAAATGTTTCAAAACTAATTCCAAATGATGTAAATGTTCTTCCTCATCCCTGGAATAAATGAGGATGTCATCAAGAAAGGTCAACACAAAATTATCCAAGTAATCTCTTAGCACACTATTTATAATATTCATAAATCTTTCTAGATATTTGTTAATCCAAATGGTAACACTGTGAACTCATATTGCCCATATCGAGTCCTAAATGCTATTTTTGGAATATCTTATTCATGGATCCTTAATTGGTAATACCTTGATCTAAGATCAATCTTAGAAAATATTTTAGTTCTTTGAATTTGATAAAAATTCATGGAAACAAATATATGTTCTTGATCATTGTTTTATTCAACATGTTATAGTTTATACATAGGCATAAAGTGCCATTCTTCTAGTTGAAAAAGATAACTAGAGCACCCCATGGTGACACACTCAATCAAATTAGCCCTTTTGATAACAAATCTTAAAGTTTTACCTTTAGCTCAACTAATTTAGTGGTTTTCATTATGTATAATTCCTTAAAATATGATTCCGATCTAGGTATGATATCAATCAAGAAATTAAACTTGTGCTTAGGTGGCAATCTTGGTAATTCTTCTAAAAAGATATCATGGAAGTTTATCATAAAATGATAATCTTATATAGATGGTTCTTTAGATTCTTACATCTCATTTATCTTAATGATAAATTCCTAGCATCCCTTAATTTGATATTTCTTGAGTTGAATTTCAGAAATCTACCTTAGCTTCAACTCCCTTATTTCACCTTGAAGTTGTATTTGATTTTTGAAATCATCTTGAAACTCAACCTTCTTTAGAAAATAGTCAAACTTGGATTTATGCTTCATAATCCAATTGATTCTGAGGATCAAATCATAAGATCCAAATGGTTCTACATAAATATATATTACTATAATGAACTCAAACAATCTATTTTCTACTTTGACTAGATACTTGTCAACTTTGACCTTTGACTTATTATCATATTATACCAACCATGCATTTGTCATTAATCTAGCCTTTATAGATAATTTTCTATACATTCTAGGATCAATGAAACATTATTTATCTCATGTAATAATTAAAATAGAAACTAGATGATCAAACAAAATACTTGACAATTCTATGGGTCAAACTTGATACTCAGCCTACCAATTGTTAATAGATACAACATACCTTATTGAGAAGTTGAACCTTTATTCTTTGAACTTTCCTAAGGAAATTCTCAATCAAAATGGTCACCTTCATAAATTAATCAACCTAAAACTAGTCCTTTCCTCTTAGTCTATTGGTTTCCCTTGAAACCACCATTAAAACCATTACCAATTTTCCTATTCCAGGAACCATTATTGAACTTGACATTCTGATTTATTAAACTGACCCTTGGAATCTTCACTCTTTTGCTCCAATTATTTTTCTTGAAATTTGGTTTAGAACTTATAAATTGCTTTTTGAACCTATCTTTGACTTGGGCAAGAGATTTTAGTTCTATTCTTGCTTGATCATCTTCTTGAACACTTGATCCATGGTATATGGACCATACACATCTACTTCATAGCCAATTTGGGGTTTTAATCCCAAGATGAATTTATTGATTCTGAACCTCTCATCTTCTTGATATTGAGGTATATACTTAAGAAGCTTTGTGAATTTATCCCAATATTCAATCACCATATAATCCCCTTGATTAATATTATGAAAATTTGTAATCTTTTGGTTAAATTATAGTTTTGGAAACCATTATGACCTAAATAGTGTCACAAACTATTCCTAAGTGGCGGTGGTTGAGTAGAAGTTCATATTGAGTTCATTATTTTCTTAGTAAGTCATTGCTTCATTAAGAAGCTGATAAGCTCCCAAGATTGATTTTGTGACTACAAAAGTATTCTAAATCTTAAAATACTTCTCCATTTTTATCAACCACGCTTCAATTCCATCCACCAATACAATTCCATTAAACTTGAGTAAAATTAAATTTTTCATGTTGCATGTTTAATTTGCAACTACTCAAGCTCTCGTATCTTGTGGTACCTCCTCATGCCTCTAATCTTGAAATTGTTCCTGGTCATCAGGATGCTCTTCAAGTTCCTACTGAGAATTTTCCTCTTCATGGCCTGTTGAGGTCAACATCCCCCATTTTTGAAAATTAGGATGCTTGAGATATTTTTAAGATAAACCCTAAAAACTTGGCATGTTTGAACATTATTTAGAATTTGAAGATCATCCACTTTAAAGATCATGATTCACTAATTTATGGTTTTGCTTTGAGCTTACCTAATGTTGTTAATAATTTATTTTGGACTCAAGCCCAATTTTTATGTTAAGGCTTGGTCATGTTTTTTTAACAAAAATAAACCTTAGCCTAAAAATATGCCTTGGTCCCTTTTATTCCCCCCCTTATGTTTCCTATATCTCTAATGTGGTCCAATATTATGTTGGTAGGGTCCTCTTTTTTTTATAACATGGTCTAATTTTGTGCCAAGGGTCCTTTTTAATTTTCCTAGTAGGGTCCCTTCATATTCTCTAGCATGGTCCCTTTATTATCAATTTAGTCTAAAGTTTTAATGTTAAGGCCCCATTTGTGTTTATTAACATGAACAAGACCTTACTATAAATACCTTAGCCTAAGTTTCTTTCATACTAGGTCCTACCTTAGTTATCATGCATCATACAGGATCTAACAATTCATGCTTCCTCACTCCTTTTGATCTAACAGAGCAAGAAAAAGCTCAAAAAACTATGCA
This sequence comes from Torreya grandis, assembly GCA_037957365.1. Taxonomy (NCBI): domain Eukaryota; kingdom Viridiplantae; phylum Streptophyta; class Pinopsida; order Cupressales; family Taxaceae; genus Torreya; species Torreya grandis. Next base: position 1,083,833 of record JARHVA010005647.1, read on the forward strand.
CTTAGTATTTCAAACTAATCATGTTCAAACATTTAGATTGTGACCTATGGCTTACATTTCATTGAGATCAAATATAAAAATAGAGTAAGGTCATCTTTGAAAAGTCAAAATAGGCACATGAAGTTACCATGTGACACTCCCATATTTGAAGATTAAAAGCAAAAGATGCCACATGTTAGAAGGAACCAATCACATACAATCACTCAGATAATGATTAGATGGATCTCACTTCATCATGATATTTTATCAAATGACATGAATTGACTTCAAGATCCCATGAAGCTCCATGGAGCCACCATATGGTACTCTCATATTGGCACACAAGAATTTGATGAGCTTAAATTTGACGTTCATGCAAATGTTATTTGATGTTCATGAGGCCATCATTGGCATCCATGTGAACATTAATTTTGAGCCCATTAAAATCAAAAAAATCATGATATTAAATTTGACATCTTCATGAATGTCAAATGAATGCCAAGAGGCTTCTTTTGATGTCCATGAGCCCATCAAAATTAAGCTCATCTAACCTTTTACTTAAGCAAAAGGGGAATGTTTTATGTCATTAAAAGGGTCACTTCTACTTTAAAACATAGCATAAAATAATTTAACCTAGATATTTTCATGTTTATTAATATGAAATAGACTTAGGTAAAAGCATTTTATCCTAAGTTATTTTATGTCAATACATTAAATTAAAGCTCGTATAGCTTACAATATCCAACAGTTCATGCTTCATCATGGTGGATGATCCAATGCCACAAAATCATTAATGAATTTTCAACAGATCCCTTGAGATCATGTGGGTTTGACATGTGGTGAACGTGCATCCAATATACAACTGATAAAGTGCTGGAGCTCAAAAAGATTACAAAAGTGCAAAGTGGCACAACCATGGGGCTCAGGGTCAAAATGAACTAATGACAAGAAAGAGCTCACATCAAAGTCAATGACCCATGCTGATATTAGGATATTAATCCAATAGTTTGAAACAAAAGGCATTTTTTAAATGCCAATGGCTAGTGATTTAAAGGAATTTATGAAAAATGTCATGAAGGGTTCTAGATAGATGCCAAATAAGTGCCATACAAGCATAAAATGACAAAATATGAGATCTTGTGTGCTCAAAAATTCAAACATATAAAGGCAAAGGTCTAAATCATATCTAATCACATATGATCCAAACTTAAAATGAGCTACCAACATTAAAGATTTAAAACCCTAAAACTTGCATAAAAAATCCTAAGTGGACTTGAATTGATTACAATGAATCTAGAATAAGTTCAAATATGTTTTGAGCATGAAAGAGCTAACCTAGAGACCATTTTCAATCTAGTTGTGAGCAATTTTCAAGGTTTGGAAGCCATGGTAGCTTTCAAGAAGCAATACAAAGATGAGACAAAGCTATATTTGTCCATAGATAATGAAGGGAACATCTTCAAGGATACAAACCTAGATGTTGCTACACTAAACATAGGAAATAAGAACTAGTCTAAGCTCTTCTAGACCATTGAGGAGATACAAGCCATTAATAAGGAGTAATATAAGATTTTTACTATAACCAAGAGGTATTATGACCTAGTTGTAGTCTAGATGACTAGGCTTCACCATGATATCACTAAACAAGAATTAATCCACTGTATTGACATCCTTGCTCCTATTTTCAAGGATTATAGGATTTAATAGGGTTGGATTGTCCATGAAAGGACCTTTAAAATATTATAATTCATTTCCCCATTAGCCTTTGAAAGCTACTATAAACTCCTAAAACCCCAAGTGGACTTGCCCACTATTAAGGGATGGATCGAGAAGTATGATCTTGACACCATCCTTAGGCCATGGTTACTCAGGGGAGTAATGTGATTCAAAACCCTACTTGAAACATCCTATTTGACCAATTTAGGGAAGGAATTAGGGTAATAATGACCCTATTAAATAAAATCTCTAGAGGCTCCTCAACCATATTTGTCATCAAGAATTGGGTATCCTATGTCTACTTTATGGTAGAAAAAGGTCTCACTCCTCCCATTGGGGAGATGATCAACATATACCTAGAAAGGAAATTCATATCCATTAGGAAGAAGACCAAAACCTAATTATTAATGATGTATTATCAATTAGATGACTTACTATCCTCTACCCATATCCCATATATCAAAAATTGGTCACCTAAGGGTAGGTTTGCAATCTCTCACCAATATTCAAAGCTACACATATTCAATATGCATAACATGTAATTCATTTATGATTATGTCTTCATTGATTTAAAAGAATCTATTAGAGAGATTCCTATGCCTATGATTAACCCTTTAACTAATAAATATGTGGATCTCATGGGAGACATCTGGTTATATCTAGATTGTACAGTGATCAATATTGAGGGGATTATGACCCAACCTTATAGATTACCTATTCATGCTCCCATCAAACTAGCAGAGAAAGAGATTGCACACCAAATTGTTAATGGTGTTGACATAGTATGCAAAGAAAAGAGGAATGTATCTTTCATCCCATTCCTATAATCATTGGTAGAACTATGCTACAAAATTAAGACCAAGTGATTATTGTGGCTAGGCATAGGGACTCTTTCAGATTGTAGCTTAATGCGTTGAAGATGTGGGACCCAAAAGACATAGTATCTACATAATTGAAGTCTAAGAAATTACCCAATCTAGTGTATGCACACCAAATCAATGTCCTTGACACCATATATATCAAGATAAACACTTTTGAATAAATATTGGCTAGACTTAAAGGGCATAACATTAGACTAGAGCACATACTATCTAGTGATGAGAAACCACTAGGAGACATTTGGAAAATGTCACCTCTTGGATATCATTTTCTACCTGGACCTTCAAGGCCCCCTCAAGATCAACCCCAAGTAGAGAGGTATCAACCCCAATCATAGATAACATAGGGTCCTAGTAGAGAAAATTTGGAAGAGAGACCTTGTGAGGGCCCATCATTTTTAGTCCCTCTTGATAGACCTACATCCCTAGTGGAATACTTGGACATGATTGATTTTGGGCCTAATTAAATAATAGAAGATGACTTTAAGGTCTTTACTGAGGCATATATAACTAATAAAGAAGAGGAACATGTTGAGGAGGCAAAGGCCTTGGTAGAGAAGGATAATAAGGATAAAGGAAAAGAGGTTGCTTTGGATTTAGTTCTAGTAGCTCCCCCATAGAAGAGAAAAGTATAATTAGCCTTGGTCCTAGTTGGGTCAATGAGGCCAAAGTTAACTATCACTCAACACACAAGTGAAATAAACTTACTTAGTGATGAATACCCTATTCATGGACCAATCATCCTAGATTGGTTCATCTATGGTAAAATGCAGAAGATCCCAACTTTGTCTCACCCTTGGGCCTTGACCCAAACCAGTAACATTGATGTGAATGATGACATCAAACCTTGGATAAAGGATTTGATGAAAAAGGAATAAGAAAGAAGACTAATAACAATTTTAGGGTTAGAAAGTAAGTAAATGGATGCTCTAGGAGTATCAAGCAACACAAAAATAGAGGTGTTAGAACCTCCAAAATACATATTCATCTACTATGGTATAATTCAATCTAGAGAAAACTAGATTAGAGAGAGTCACAACAAGAAAATCCATGGTGGGGACTAAAGAGCTCACATTCCAAAAGGTAAAACCTTTTACTATCTTAAATGTAGTTAGAGGGTAGCATCCTAGTGAACTACCCATCCATGAAGAGGATATTGAGAGCCTAATAGAAGCTCACTCATCCCAAGTTAGAGAAAGCATCAAGGGAAGGAAACAAATGATTCATAATTTAGAGAAGGAAAAGGATAACTTAGAGACATAAGCTATATTATCAATGTCTAAGGCAATAATAAATATGTTTGACTCTTTAAAGTTAAAGAAGCTAAGACAAGATGCATTGAGCCAACAGAGTGAGGTGGCTAAAGTATTGATACCATGATGGTAGGATGTCAAGGTTAAAATAAGAGATCTTATCATCATATTGATTAGGAATAAAATTCCTAATTTTAAAACCATTAACCTAGCCTACCTAAATTATATATTAGGGATAGTGGTGGATAAGATACAAAGCTTAAGTGGTTGGTTAGTAGGCTTGAATAGACTCCTAAGAGATGATACATAGTTGATTGCTAGGATTAAGTAAATCCTTAGCACCATATTGGCTAATCTTACAAATTCTATATCCTTGGGCATTATTGATGATGAAGAATATAAGCATAGAGTCACTTTGGTGATGCAAGAATTAAAGGGCAAGAGCTAAGGTCATTTAGGCAATGACAATAATAGAATTTTGGGCATCATCTTCACTATTAAAGAAAATATTATAGAAGCTAAGATTCTTAAAGAAGCAATGGTAAGGGACAATAGATATTTTTAGGACTTAGTTGACTAGGAAGATGTCTATCTCCTAAATCTAGTTGTGGATTTATAAATTGTCAAGGAATAACATCAAAAGGCTATGGAGATTTTTCAAAAACAACATGGAGACCCTTCGATAATAGTCCCACCAATTATTTAATATTATATTTTATCAAAAAACATTGTAATATCTAAAAAAGGATATTCTTTTATAAAGGCATATGCTAGTCTATTAGCATATTTGCCTCTAGGTTGATCTAGTTTTAAAAAGCAAGTGTATTCTAGAACTTTTTGAAAAAAGGATAGTTGTCCTTATCTTTTGTACATTTTTATCTCACAAATGACTAGTATACTACCTTTTATTTTTATAAAAGGCACTATTACCATCTTGTAAAGGGAGAGAATTTTGAGAAAATTTGTATACTTTGAGAAATTAATACTATCAAGGAATTTTGAAAAGATTATCCAAATTTGATGTATTAATTTTTAATGTGGATTTCTCTCAATTGTTGGTTCTAAAGATTTAATTTGAGTAATTTCATGAATTTTAAATTTGTATTTGTGATATAGGGTTACTAATTTGTGCTTATGCTAGATTAGTTAAAGGATCTTGGTTTTTCTTCATTTCATTTGTTCTATATTCAGATGTACTAATGCTATTCAAGTTTGGTAACAAATCTTTAAAGTAAAATCCAATTATTAATTGTATAATTTCATATTATCCTTATAAATTTTCTTGGTGTATGGTGATATTTGAGCTTATACTATTTTGAACCATATACTAATTAAGTGTAGGTTCAGTTATAGTTGAAACTTTGTCATACTATTTGAGTTAAGGATCAACAATCACTTGTTTTATTTTTTCCTTACCCTTCTCTTTTTCTTCTTTTTAAACTAGATCTCTTTAGTTTAGACTTCACTATAAATATTCATTTATTTTAATCTATAGTTTAAGCTTTGATCACAATTCACTATTATTAAGTATAGATACTCACCTTTAAAAAGAATTGGTCCATGATGGTTCCCAACCATCAATTGATATAAATTTTGTGGAATAGATAAACATTGCTTTATCGCTATTTCACCATAGGTAAAATAAGTTGTCAAAACCTACTACTCATGATCTTAATTCCTAAAATTTTAAAATTAGTAGTGTTATTTAACACTAAGGATATCTATGGTACACATAGAGGCATCAAAAAGTCCCCATTGGTGGTAAAAGGAAGGCCATTTTGTGAATTGGTTGGATCTTTACTTATCTTAGTGTGTTTTGATCTAAGATTGATGTTATCTTTGCACTTTTAAGTAATTATTTGCTTAGAAGTATAAATATCATTGATCTTTGTAGTCTATGACATATCTTTGTGCTTCTTTAGACAAAGATCAAAGTTATTTAAAGTTTGATGCTTAGTTTTTATAAATATAGCTTAAGATTTAAAAACCCATAGTATTTGAGGTTAAAATAGTTTTTTTTTATCAAAGGTTGGCATATATTTCATAAATATGAGTTTAAAATTAGAATGATATATCATATTTATGTAATTGAATGCATTTTGAGCTATCTTAGTCCAAGATTTATGTCTTTTACTATTCTTTACACAATGCTTGAAAAATGAGCTTAATGTGCAGGTTTAATCCTTGTTCTTTATAAAGATTAACCTGATACATTATATTTCAAATAATATATTCAAGATATAATTTCCAAGGATACGAACAAGATCACAATCAAAGACAAGAGAGCCTTTCCTTGATCTTGAAGTCCATAGGAAAACTAGGCTAGATAAAGGTAGATGTAGACATTCCAAATCTTTGCCAACCTCAACTATTCAAGGTACCTTTTCCTTCAAATTTCATCTAGGTATGGCTTGGTTTGGAGACTCTTCAATCAATGTACTAGGTGTGGTACATGATCTCCCATGTAACCCTAAAAAAATACTTGCCAACATTTAGTCCATCTGGTATTATAATTGCTAAAGAGCACATTAAATATTTTAAATCTACTTTAAAGTTGCTAAATATTGTGCATGAGGATGTAACATGTATATTATTCCATTTTACATTTAAAGGTGCTGCTTATGAATGGTTTCTCAATTTGTTTGAAAATTATATTACTAGCTAGGATGGATTTACTAATGTTTTCATACATTAGTTTGGTAAAATTATTAGTTCATATGTCATATACCACCAGTTCATGACCATCAAGAGGGATGCAAGTGAGCCCATAAGGTCCTTTAATGCTATATTCTAGAAAATTTCTAACATGACCATAAAACCTTATAAACCTGATGATGTCTTATCTCTATAAATTTAAAAGGATGTAGTAGATCCCATGGCCTTTGTATTTTTGAAAAGGTCTATTCCATCTATAAATTCATTAGCCAAGGATTATTTTAAATTAGTGATCATCAATGGTCAAATGCATCCCTATGGACAAACAACCTATTTTATCCCAAATATCAACCCACATATGCCCATTTTGAACATCTTCCCCAACAATAACTAAACTATCCCATCTATGAATCAACTCCCAAATCTAAATAAATTACCTTTGAGTCATGTTATTCCCAATCATAATTAAAGATTCTTGTGTCATATTGCTACTAATGGGTTTAATGTAAGTGATCAAAGAAATTAAGTACCAATTATTGGTATGAATAATAACTAGATGCACAATTTTGAAACTCCCAAGAATGAGAATGAATCTATCTTAAAATGGTTCAAAAGTTGAGAATTGATTTCCTTCAGATGTAGAAACAAGTTAGAAATAATGGAGAAAGATCTGGTGGGAAATTCTCATCCCAAAGGTTTAATAGTCCAAATAATAGGTTTCAACATTATAGTTTTAATAACAATAAGGCTAATGAACCATCTTCTAATAATAGAACCATGATTATCAATCTCAATGATATTACTTTACCTAATTTTTATAGAGTGCATTATATAACTAAACATGGAAAAATTAGTTGTATAGAGTTATATAAGGCTTTCAAATCTTTCCAAGAATATTTGGATACCTTTGAAGTGGTCCCTAACAAAGATAGTGGTGTAGGTACTTTAGTATCCAAGCCTGATGATCAAAATTTCATGGTGGAGACCTTTTATTTCTCATTACAAGAGGAAAATGAACCTGATGATGTCCTTGAGGAGATCCAAACCTTCCAAAAATTCTTAAATAATACTTATCCTTTAAGGAATAGAGAGTAGAGGCAACCCTTGACTTCCTCAATGCCTCTAAATAACTTTGGAACTCTTGTAGACACTTCTTCAAATAATAATCTAAAACCACCCAAAGGGAGTACCTCTAAGCATAATGCTAATTTTCTTAGTTATTCCAATAAAACTTGCTATAATATTTATGAGGACATGAAGAAGATAAAATCTAACATCACATTGCATGAATTGACATAGATTATAAAATAAAGGGACCTCTTACTAGATTCATTGTCAAAAAAATACAACAAACTACCCGAGGCTGACAATGCTAATATGGGTGTACACAAAGTTAAGGCATAATCTCCTCCTTTCCTTCTCATAGTCAGGATGTTCAGTAAGAATTTTCAAAATTATTCATTGGGTTCTGGTGGATCTACCAATATCATTCCACTAGGCATTTACAAATAACTAGTCTTGACTCTTATTAAATTTGATACGGTAGTTACTCAATTAGGCAAATTAGAGTCAAGGTAATTAGGGAATTATTAAATGTTCATATTTAATTGGCCTTTGAGCCTAGATTAAATTAGTTTATTAATATCTAAGTTATTGACATTCCTGATGTGGTTTAGTTTATTAATATCTAAGTTATGAATGGTTTCTCAATTTCTTTGAAAATTATATTACTAGCTAGGATGGATTTACTAATGTTTTCATAGACCAGTTTGGTAAAATTATTAGTTCATATGTCATATACCACCAATTCATCACCATCAAGAGGGATACAAGTGAGCCCATAAGGTCCTTAATGCTATATTCTAGAAAATTTATAGCATGACCATATAACCTTATAAACCTAATGATGTCTTATCTCTATAAATCTAAAAGGATGTAGTAGATCCCATGACCTTTGTATTTTTGAAAAGGTCTATTCCATCTATAAATTCATTAGCCAAGGATTATTCTGAAGTAGTGATCATCAATGATCAAATGCATCCCTAGGGACAAACAACCTATTTTATCCCAAATATTAACCCACATATGCCCATTTTGAACATCTTCCCCAACAATAACTAAACTATCCCATCTATGACTCAACTCCCAAATCTAAATAAATTACCTTTGAGTCATGTTATTCCAAATCATAATTAAAGATTCTTGTGTCATATTGCTACTAATGGGTTTAATGCAAATGATCAAAGAAATTTAGTACCAATTATTGGTACTAATAATAACCAGATGCACAATTTTGAAACTCCCAAGAATGAGAATGAATCTATCTTAAAATGGTTCAAAAGTTGAGAATTGATTTCCTTCAGATGTAGAAATAGGTTAGAAATAATGGAGAAAGATCTGATAGGAAATTCTCATTCCAAAGGTTTAATAGTCCAAATAATAGGTTTCAACATTAGAGTTTTAATAACAATAAGGCTAATGAACCATATCCTAATAATAGAACCATGGATATCAATCTCACTGATATTACTTTACCTAATTTTTATAAAGTGCATTGTACAACCAAACATGGAAAAATTAGTTGTATAGAGTTATATAAGGATTTCAAATCTTTCCAAGAATATTTGGATACCTTTGAAGTGGTCCCTAACAAAGATAGTGGTGTAGGTACTTTAGTATCTAAGCCTGATGATCAAAATTTCATGGTGGAGACCTTTTATTTCTCCTTCCAAGAGGACAATGAACTTGATGATGTCCTTGAGGAGATCTAAACCTTCCAACAATTCTTAAATAATACTTATCCTTTAAGGAATAGAGAGTAAAGGCAACGCTTGACTTCCTTAATGCCTCTAAATAACTTTGGAATTCTTTTAGACACTTCTTCAAATAATAATCTAAAACCACCCAAAGGGAGTACCTCTAAGAATAATGCTAATGTTCTTAGTTATTCCAATAAAACTAGCTATAATATTTATGAGGACATGAAGAAGATAAAATCTAACATCACATTGCATGAATTAACATAGATTATAAAATAAAGGGACCTCTTACTAGATTCATTGTCAAAAAAATAAAACTACCCGAGGTTGACCATGCTAATATGGATGTACACAAAGTTAAGGCATAATCTCCTCCTTTCCTTCTCATAGTCAGGATGTTCAGTAAGAATTTTCAAAATTATTCATTGGATTCTGGTGGATCTACCAATATCATTCCACTAGGTATTTACAAATAACTAGTCTTGACTCTTATTAAATTTGATACGGTTGTTACTCAATTAGGCAAATTAGAGTCAAGGTAATTAGGGAATTATTAAATGTTTATATGTAATTGGCCTCTGAGCCTAGATTAAAGTAGTTTATTAATATCTAAGTTATTGACATTCCTTAGAGAGGCTATTTGATCAAGACAAGATGGTTGAGGTTTCTAAGATTCCCAAGATAAGTGGGAAAGACTAAAATATTGTTAATCTTGGGCCCCAAAATCAACCCCAGTTGGTAAACTTTGGAAAGGCCTACACAAACATTGAGACCAAGAAATCCAAGGAGTTATTAACCAAATATATGGATGTCATAGCATGGTCTTCTGATGACTTCAAGATATTTGATCCAAGAGTCATCACCCATACTCTACCACTTAAATAAAGTTGTAAACCCTTTAGGAAAAATTAAATGCCTATGAACCCTTCCTAAAACCAATGATCTTTAAAGAGGTTAAGAGATTACTAGATGCTAGAATTATGTTTCCCATTAGGTACTCTACTTTGGTGGCCAATTTGGTGCCAGTCAGAAAGAAGAATGGTGAGATTAGGATATGCATTGACTTTAGAAAATTTAATAAAGCATTTAAAAAGGATAATTATCCTCTTCCCTTTATTGATAAGGGGATACAAGTTATTTTAGGGTCAGCTATGATGTCTTTCCTTGATGGTTTTTAGGTTACAACCAAGTGTTGGCTGATAGGGAAGATAGGATGAAAATAACCTTCACAACTAAATAGGGAACCTTTTATTACAAAATAATACCTTTTGGGATAATCAATGTAGGAACTACTTTTCAAAGGTCCATAGACCATGCCTTCCAAGGGATGATTGGTAAGTGTATCATTATATATATGGATGATATAACCATTTTTTCTAAAAATAGGGAAGATTACTTTATGCATTTACAAATTTTTTTTGAGAGATGTATATGGTATGGAATCTTCTTAAACCCCAAGAAAATCATCTTTTGTGTTATTGAAGGCAAATTTTTGGTTCATGTCATAAGTAAATATGGGATCTCTATAGATCATTAAAGGGTTGAGGCTATATCTAGAATATAACCTCCAAATAATAGGAAAGAGCTAAAATAATTTTTTGGTAAGATAATTTTTTTAGGAGAGTTTGTTTATGGCTTTGCAGAGATTGTCAAGCCATTGAATCATAGCTAAAGAAGGATGCCAAGGTCTCATGGAATGAAAAATACAAGAAGGAATTTGATGACATCAAAGAAGCAATTGGCGAAGCTCTAGTATTGATAAATCCTAACTTTTCAAAGGACTTCTATCTTTATTCATTTGGATCTAACCATACTATGGCTATATTTTTTACTCAAAAGGTTGAAGGGTGTGATCACCCAATAACTTTCATGAGTACTAAATTTAATAATGTTGAATTGAACTATTTATTGATTGATAAATAATCATATGCATTACTTAAGGTAGTAAATAAATTTAGGCATTATATCCTTAGAAATAAGGTGCATGCTATTCTAATTGATCCTATCACAAAGCTTATGCCAAGCTGGAATGAACTTGGGAAACATAGAGGTAAATGGATGTCAGTTTTGTAAGAGTATGCCATAGAAATGAAAATGAAAAAACTGGTAAGGTGCCAGGGCTTGATCTAAAGGATTGCTAATACTAGTCTTATGTTAATTATTATGTAAGTTGATCAATATAACTTTAAAGCTAGTGAGTGGTATGATTCCATCATACATTTACTAATAAATGGTAATTGTCCTATAGGACTGACAAGGGAGTAAAAGAGGGCCCTGAGATTCAAGGTAGCCCACTATCTAGTCAAGGATGGGGTCTTTTATAAAAAGAAATTTAAAGGGGTCTACCTGAGGTATGTTTTAAAGAAAAAATCTACCTAAATCATGAAAACCTTCAATGAAAAGTTTGGCCATGGACATCTATCTAGGAAGACTACAACCCACAATATTATTAGAGATGGATATTATTGGCCAATTGTTTTCAAGGATGCTCACAAGCACATGAGGGAGTGTCACTCTTGAAAAATCTTTAGTACCAAATAGAATAAGGAAGTAATGCCTTTACAACCAGTCATGGCTGATAAACCCTTTGTATAATGGGGGTTGGACATTCTAGGGGTGATCAACCCCAATTAATTTAAAGGTGATAAATTCATCCTGACTTCTACAGATTATTGCATAAGGTGGGCTGAAGCTATAGCCACCAAATAATGTCAAATGGAGGAAGTGATCAATTTCTTAGAGGATAACATTTGTACTAGATTTGAAATTCCAATCTCTTTAGTGTATGATAATATATCTACATTCACATCCATAGAGATGATGAAATGGGTGTATGATAATGGCATTTGTCTAAAATTTTCATCCAATCATTAACCCTAAGGAAATGGAGTCTTTAAATCTACCAACAAGAACCTAATGAAGGAAATCAATAAGTCCACTGTAGACAAGCCCAAGACTTGGCATCAGCTTCTCAAGGATACACTATGGGTAGACAAGATAAGGATCAATCAAGCCTTAAAGGTATCACCATTTCTAGTTGTATATGGCCAAAAACCTATCTTCCCTATCACTCTCAAGTTGCCTACATATAAATTCATGCAAGAATACATGAAATAAATCCAAGATCTTGTAAATTCAATATTACTAGACATCATTTAGATGGAAGATGCAAGGGATAAAGCCTTTGTTTATTTTAGTAGACATCAAACCATAGTGAAGAGTTGGTTTGACAAAAGATCAAAGATTAAGGTGTTTAAACAAGGGGACCTAGTTCTCCTTTGAGACAAAGCATCTAAACCTAAGGTCAAGCATATCAAGTTCACACCTTTGTGGATTAACCCATATCATATTTTAGACACATTGGGAAATAATACCTTCAAGCTAAATGATAAATAAGGAACAAAGTTCACACTACCCACCAATGGGTAGTACCTCAAGCATTACTTATTTACTCCTTTTCCTAAGGTCTTTATGGAGTAAACTATAAGATGGTTAAACTTAGTGTAGGTAGGCTAGCTAGTTTCTTTTACCTCTTTCCTTCTTGTCCCTTATTTTTATATAAGAATGTATATATTTATTTTTTTCCTTTTGTTTGTTTCTTTGTTTCTTCTATTGCGTGTTTTGGTTTCCTTGTTCCTTGTCTCTAATATGTCCTTTTGGATAAACCTGAGCTCAAAGTTTATTTAAATTGCTTGAAATTATAAGTTTAGGAATGTGGTTATAAACCTAATACATATGTTTACCATGGTTTTTAAATATGAGCCTAATGTTATTATTTGAATAAAAAGGTAAAGGTTAATTTAAGAGGCCAACTATTCCATGAGAACTTGAACATTTTCTTGACCTAAATTTGGTTTTAAGAAGATTTGCACTTATAGGAGGAAAGTTTAAACTATTAAAACATAGTCATACTTGCACCTAAAAAACATCCTTGACTAGGACAATGGTTGTAGCCATAGGTGATTTCTAAGGATCAAACACATGACCAAATCCTTAAACTTGGCTACCTTGGCTCCCAACATTTTTGAAAGCATAAAAAATCTAAAAATATAAAAAATAAGAGTGCAGTGCAAAATCAAAATATTTTCAAGCATATGTGATTTTGGTAATGTCTATTGGGGCTATGGATGTTTGGATGGTAGTGAAGCAAGGCCATGATTATATCTAAAGGCATATCTATCAAGGCTATGGATGCTTAGATAGAAATAGATCAATACCCAAGCCTTCCCTAAACTAGAAGTGGTTCTTAATGAATATATAAACATGCCCTTAGTCAGTGTTAATGATTAAAGATATGAAACCTGGAAGTTGTCCCCCTGAATCCCATGGAAAATAGTAAGTAGAATCAAAGCACAAACAATACATGGATATTTCTTAATGTTTGATCCTAATTCTATAAGTGAAAGGTTTATTTCAACCATAAAATGATCTAGATAATAATATTGATTAAGTGGAGTGGATGACTTAGTTGTTTGTCTGAACCAGAATCTCTAAGTTATAACATTTTACTATGTTCCCCATAGAAGTTTCCATTTGTTGAGTTCAACATCTCCCATTTTTGAAAATTAGGACCTTGAGATATTTTTAAGCTTAATCCTAAAATCTTAGCATGTTTTGATCAGTATTTAGAATTTTAGGATCATCCACTTTAAAGAGGTTGGTTCACTAGTTTATGTTTTTGATTTGAGATTGCCTAATGTTGCTAATAATTGGTCTTCATGTATTTTAGTTACAGGTTTTGTGGAACCCTTGATAGTGGATTCATGTTATAAAACCTTGACATTAACCCTTGGTTCAATTTTGAATTTGAATTTGGTGAGATTGAATTGGTGGGAACATTCTAAATTTATTTTGGACTCAAGCCCAATTTTTATGTTAAGGTTTGGTCATGTTTTTTAACACAACCAAACCTTAGCCTCAAAATATTCCTTGGTCCCTTCCCCGCCCCCCCCCCCCCCCCCCCCCCCCCCCCCACCTCCCTTATGTTTCCTATATCTCTAATGTGGTCCAATATTGTGTTGGTAGGGTCCTCTTTATTTTCTAACATGGTCCAATTTTATATCAAGGCTACATTTTAATTTTCCTAGTAGGGTCCCTTCATATTATTTAGCATGGTCCCTTTAGTATCAATGTAGCCTAAAATTTTAATGATAAGGCCCCATTCATGTTTATTAATATAAAATAGACCTTAGTCAAAATGCCTTAGCCTATGTTTATTTCATCTCAGGTCCTAACTTAGTTATTATGTATCTTGAAGGATCCAATGATTCACACTTCCTCATGCCTTTTCATCTAATGGAGCAAGGAAAAGCTTGACAAATTGAGCACTTAATCCTCTAGACCAATCATGTTTAGGAATTCATATCATGATCTACGGATCACATTTTATCAAGAATGAGGATCAAATAAATCAAAGGCATCATTGAAAATTTAAAAGCCTTAAGAGGCCCACAGAGTTGTCACATGACACTCCCATATTTGAAGATTAAAATAAAATGGTCCCACATATTAGAAGCAATCAATCACATGTAAATTCTCAAATAATTATCAAACAACTCTTGCTTCATCATGTCATTTTATTGAATAGTGTGAATTGACTATGAGATCTTAAGAAGCTCCATGGAGCTGTTGCATGGTGTTCTCATATTAAAACACAAGAATTTGACAAGCTTAAATTTTACATTTTCATGAATGTTATTTGACATCCAAAAAGCTATCATTAATGTCTACATGACCATAAATTTTAAGCCCATCAAACCCAAAAGGTTTCATGAGCTTAAATTTGATGTCCTCATGAATGTCAAATGAATGCTAAGATGCTTCCTTTGATTTTCATGAGATCATCAAAATTAAGCTCATCTAACCTTTTACTTAGGCAAAAGGGGCATATTTTATGTCATTTAAAGGGCCATTTATGCTTTAAAAATTAGATTAAAATGCTTTAACCTAAGTATTTTCATGTTTATTAATATGAAATAGACTTAGGTAGAAGTATTTTAGCCTAAGTTATTTTATGTCAATGTACTAACTTAAAGCTCATGTACCTCATAAGATCCAATAGTTCAAGCTTCATCATGGTAGATGATCTAACTATGTGAAATCATCAATGAATTTTCAATGGATCTCTTGAGAGCAAAAAATTTCAAGACATGGTGAACAAGAATCCAATATGTAACTGACAAGGGTGTCAAAGCTCAAAAATCCCATAGAAGTGCCAAGTGGCACAACCACAGGGTTTGGGGTCAAAAGGAACCAAAGACAAATAATAAACTAGATCAAAATCAATGGCCCATGTTGATTTTAGGATCTTAATCTAGTGGTGAAAAATAAAAGAAATTTTTTAAATGTCAATGGCTAGTGCTTTAAAGGGATTTATGAAAAATGACTTGAAGGGTTCCAGATAGATGTCAGATAAGAACCATGTAAGCAAAAAGTGACAAAATAAGATATCTTATGTGATAAAAAATGAAAACATATAAAGGAAAAGGTCTAAATAATATTTGAATCATGTATGAGCTAAAATCCAAATGATTTACCACCATTAAAGCTTTAAAACCCTAAAACTTACATAAAAAGATCCCGAGTGGACTCAAATTGATTACAATGAATTCAAAAGAAGTTTAATTATGTTTTGAGCATGAAAGAGCTAACCTAAAGACCATTTTAAATTTATTTTTGAGAAATTTACAAGGTTTTAAATCCATGATAGCTTGCAAGTAGTAATACAGAGATGAGATAGAGTTGTATTTGTCTACAAATAATGAAAGGAGGGTCTTCAAAGATATAGACCTAGATGTTATTACACTAAACGTAGCCAATAAGAATTAGTCTAAGATCTTCTATACCATTCAGGAGAATAAGATCATTACTAAGGAGGAATAAAAGATTTCTATTGTGACCAGGAGGTAATATGACCTACTTGCCATCCAGATGGCTAGTCTTCACCATGCATCTACCAAAATAGAGGTAATATATTGTATTTACATCCTTTATCCTATTTTAAAATATTATAAGATTGAATAGGGTTGAATTATTTATGAAAATACCTTTAAAAGAGTAACATTCATTTCCCCATTATCCTTTGAAAGATACTATAATGTCCTAAAACCCCAAGTGGATTTGCCCACTATTAAGGAATGGACTTGGAAGAATGATCTTGACACTATCCTTTAGCCATGGTTTCTCCAGGGGAGTAATGTGATTTGATACCCTATTGGAAACATCCTAGTTTCCTAATTTAGGGAAGGAATTAGGGTAATAAGGACCCTATTAAATAGAATCTTTAGAGCCCCCTCAACCACATTTGTTAGCAAGAATTGGGTATCCTATGTCTACTTGATGATAGAAAAAGGGCTCACTCCTCCCATTGGGGAGATGATTAGAATATTCCTATAAAGGCAATTCATAGCCATTAGGAATAAGACCATCACCCAATTTTTCATGATGTCTTATTTTTTGGATGCCTTACTAGCCTCTACTTAGATCCCATATATCACAAATTGGTCACCTGAGGGCAAGTTTATAGTCTCTCACTGCTATACAAAGATACACATGTTAAATTATAGGTATAACATGTAATTAAATTGTGATTATGTCTACCCTACTTTAGTAGAAGCCATTATAGAGATTTCTATGCCTAGGATTATCCCTTTAACCAAGAAATATGTGGATCTCATGGGATACATCTGGTTATATCTAGATTGGATAATGATCAGGATTGAGGGGATTATGACCCAACCTTATAGATTGCCTATCCATGTTCCCATAAAACTGGTAGAGAAAGAGATTACACAAAAAATTCATAATGGTTTTGATAGAGTATGCAAAGAAAAGAGGAAGGTACTCTTCCATCCCTTTCCTATAATCATTGGTAGAATTATGCTACATAATTAGGACCAAGTGAGTATTGTGGCTAGGAATAGGGACTTTTTCATATTAAAACTTGATGAGATGAAGATGTGGGACCCAAAAGTCATAGTCTCCACACACTTGAAGTCTAATTAATTACCTAGGATGGTGTATGTGCACCAACTTAGTGTTTCTAACATCATATATATCAAGGCAAACACTTTTGAAGAAATTTGAGCTAGACTCACAGGGCATAACATTAGACTTGAGCACAAAATATCTAGTGATGAGAAGCCACTAGGAGACATTTAACAGATGGCACCTCTTTAATATCATTTATTGTTTGGACCTTTAAAGCCCCCTTAAGAGAAACCCTAAGTTAAAAGGCAACATCCACAATTATAGATAACATAAGGTCCTAGTAAAGAAAAGTTGGAAGAGAGACCTAATGAGAGCCCATCATACTCAGTTCCTCTTGACATACCTACATCCCTAGTGGAATACTTGGACATGATTACCTTAGGTCTTAATGAAATAGTAGAGGATGCCCTCAAGGTCCTTGTTGAGGCATATGGCACTGATGAAGAAGAGGATCATGTTGAGGAGGCACAAGCCCAAGAAAAGGAGGCTAAGAAGGATAAAGGAAAAGAGGTTGCTTTGGATTTAGTTCTAGTAGCTCCCCCATATAAGATAAAATTAGAATTATCCTTGGTCCCAATTGGGTTAAAGAGGCCAAAGGAAACTTTCAATCATCCCACAAGTGAAATCAAATTATTCAGTGAGGAATACCCTAATCATGGACCAATCATCCTAGATTGGTTCATTTATGGTAAATGTAGAATATCCCCACTTTATCTCACTCTTGGGCCATGACCTAAATCATTAACATTGATGTGCATGATGACATCAAGCCTTGGATAAAGGATTTGATAAAAGAGGAAGAAAAAAGAAGACTAGTGACCACTATAGTTGTATAAATAAATCAAATGGATGCTCTAGGAGCATCAAACAACACAAGAATAGAGGTCCTAGAACCTCCAAAATACATAGAGTCATCTACTACTATGTAGTTCAATCTAGAGATAGTTGGATTAGAGAGAGTTAAAATAAGAAAATCCATTATGGGTATTGAAGAGTTCACATTCCAAAAGGTTGAACCTTTTACTAGCTTAACTCTAGTTAGAGGGTAGCATCCTAGTGAACTACCCATCCATGAAGATGATATTGAGAGCCTAACAAAAGTTCACTCCTCATAAATTAGAGTAGGCATCAGGGGAATGAAATAAAGGATTCATAATTTGGAGAAGTAAAAAGAGAACTTAGAGACCCAACATATATTATTAGTACTTGAGGCTATAATAAATATGTTTGAAGTAACCTTTTCTGATATGTTTGACTCTTTAAAGTCAATGAAACTAATACAAGATGTATTGAGCTATTAGAGTGAGGTGGATAAGGGATTGATAATAGAATGGTAGGATTGCAAGGCCTAAATAAGAGTCTTATCAACATATTGATTAGGAATATAATGCTATATTAGGGATAGTGGTGGATAAGATCTAGATCTTAAGTGCTTGGTTAGTAGGCTTGGATAGACTCATAAGAGATGATGAAGAGTTGATTTCCAAGATTAAGAAACTCCTTGGTACCATGTTGGTTAATCCTACAAAGTCCAAAGCCCTGGACATTATTGATGATGAATAATATAAGCATAGAGTCACTTTGGTAATGTAGGAAGTAAAGGGCAAGAGCCAAGGTCAATTAGGTAATGATAACATCATAATTTTGGGCATAATATTCACTAATAAAGAAAAGATTGTAGAATTTAGGAGTTTTAAAGAAGTAATGGCAAGGGATAATAGAGATTTTGAGGACATAGTTGACCAAGAATATGTCTATCTCCTGAAGCCAGCTATGGATTTATATCTTATCAAGGAATAACATCAAAAGGATATGGAGCTTCTACAAGAAAAATAAGGATACCCTTCGACAATGGGCCCACCAATTAGTTAATATTCACTTTTGTTAAAAAACATTGTAATATTTTAAATAGGATTATTCTTTTGTAAAGGCATATGCTAGTCTATTAGCATATTTGCCTCTAAGTCAGTCTAGTTTTGAAAAACATGTGTATTCTATAACTTTCTTAAAAATAAAAGTTGTCTTTATCTTTTGTACATTTGTATCTCACAACTGACTGATATACTACCTTGTCTTTCTATAAAATGTAGTATTATCATCTTGTAAAGGGAGAGAATTTTGAGCAAATTTGTATACTTTAAGAATTTAATACTATCAAGGAATTCTGAAAAGATTGTCCAAATTTGATGTGTTAATTATTAATGTGTATTTCTCTTAATTTTTGGTTCTAAAGCTTAACTTTTAATAGTTCATGAATTCTAAATTTATATTTGTGATATAGGGTTGCTAATTTGTGCTTATGTTAGATTAGTTGAAATATCTTTATTTTGATTCATTTCATTTGTTCTATATTTAGATGTGCTAATTTTATTTGAGTTTGGTAACAAATCTTTAAACTAAAATCTAGTTCTTACTTGTATAATTTCACATTATCCTTAGAAATTTTCCTGGTGTAAGGTGAGATCTAAGCTTAAGCTATTTTGCACCATATACTGCTTAAGTGTAGGTTTAGTTATAATTGAAACTTTGTCATGATATTTAAATTAAGGATAAAAAATCACTTGTTTTATTTCTACCTTACCCTTTCCTTTTGCTTCTAAATTAAATACACATATTCAACATATAAATTTCACCATGAGAAACCTAACTAGTGATATTTAACTAAATATATTAATTTATTTAACCATATAGATTATATCTAATCCAATTAACTAAGGATAACTATGAGTATATATATAAATCATACACAATACTAAATAACCATAAACACTGCATCTTAACATAAATGAAATAATATAAATTCAGCCACAACTGATACAACATTATAGCCACTACTTTAGAATTAGAATGTATAAATGATATTGTTTTTATAAATATATAATAATATCTTAAATGATAAAACATGACATGAAAATCCTATGAGTAGAGTTTCCATGAGTTAAGAGTCTCCACAACTCAAGTATCAATATGTAATCTCAAGTGTAGTCTCAAGTATAGTACTCCATTTGGGAGGGAGAGAATCATCCTAACACTTTTACACATCAACCATAGACCATAGATCCCCCATCTTCTAAATAAGAGGATGGCCCTCCCTTCATGGATGGGTAGATAATGATGGTGTAGGAATCTAGAGTAATAAACTAGAACCTGTGTGTTGAAGATATCTAATACATAATGTGCACCATAAATAAATCCATTCTAATATGATATCAGACAAATATGAAAACTATATCAACATATGAAATGATAATTTTTATCAAAAATTAATTTGGCCATTTTTTTCAATAATAAATGATCTATAGAATCTGTCAAATTCATACATACCACTTAATTGGATTATTCCTCATCTTGGATTGATGGTGATAATTAAGCAAGTGAAATCCATCCACTACTTAATTAGGGTCATTGAATGTGAGATTTTGTAAAAACATATAATAATAATATTAAAACCAATAGATTCATTCAAAAATATTCCTCTTTAGCAAATCAAAATTAATCTATGTATAAAATTATCATACACTTTCATTTAATTTATCAAATGAAGTGAAATGAATCCATTTATCTAGTTTATTACATATTAAAAAAAAAATCCAAAAATAGTCTTAAACATACCATCTGGGTATGATCACATCAAAACTATTAGTTAACTATCATACTAAGAAATTCATAATTCTATTTCTCTATAAAACAATAATATATCACAATCTTATAAATATAGTTTATATTCCACATATAAACAAAGCCAATCCAAAACATCATAATTGATTATATATAATCTCTTAAGTAGATTATTTTAATTCTTATATCTATAACATTAAAATATATCTCAAGAAATTAATTACACACCAATGGTAATAATTTTTTCAATCATAATACAACTAAGTATTGTGTATATATATATATATATATATATATACATACATACATACATACACACAG
>JARHVA010005647.1:1110000-1141569 GCA_037957365.1 Torreya grandis
TCATCATGGCCATCTCCACTCTCACAATAGGTTTGAATGATCTAATGGGTGTTTTGTCTATTTATAATTTTTTAGTATAGTACTTTGGGTTTTCTCACCAATCCTTGATTACTTCCCTTATATTATGAGTTTTCACCCATTATATTGGTACGACTTCATTATACCTTACAACAAGTTCAATAAATTTATAGTATGTTTACAAAACCATTCATAAGATAAAATTTATGTGGTTTTTTCCTCATGGGAATTATGACACTAGTTTTTCACTTATAATGGACAAAAATTGAAAAAAATTATAAGCATATAAATGCCTCGGGTTTCACTACCACAAAATGAAAACCTACATTATGTAATGAAAAGAGGTCATTTTAATACTAAACATATTATAAACTAGGGTTCTCCCTCTATATACTAGGTCTTTCCTTCTAATTCATTCATATATTGTTGTGTAATGTGAGAATTCAATATCCAATGAGTTCTCATCTAGGATGGTGTCTCTAAATAATTGAGGTGTGCTTTAGGTAAAAAAGAATGCACTTGAGACTACCATTTTGTTTTCCTCTATGTTCTTAAATTTTTTAAGGGCACGAATGTAAAATATGTATTCAAATTATATTATAAAATCATTCTCTGTGAATAAAAAAAAATTATTTAGAAATAACTCTATGGGTTCATGAAAATTTTGTGTTTGTAAATTATTAAAAAAAATGACTTGTTTTGATCAATTTAAAGCTTTAATGATAATTTAATGGATATAAATGGATTTTTTGAATTGAATTTATGGCATAAAATGGCATTTATATTCTTTAAAGGGGTTATTTTTCATTTGTACAATTGATTAATTGATCACCAAACTTTTGCATATGATCCATCCATTTATCATAACCTTAGAGCTTACACATGCTTTTAAATATATGGAATTTAATATTTTATGAAAGTTGTGTGCTATGTGTCAATTTTATGTTGATATGAGGTCATGTTAATTTTAATCTATCTTTCAAAATGAAATGAACTATCCCCATCATGAATTTCCCACTCCTAGCCACATTGTGTTCTATTATTAGATCATTGTTTGGCCTTGTCATTCTTCATAAGCCAAGTCAAGAACTATAGAGTGTAAAAAATATCAATAGTGACACATTTCATCATCCAAATGATTCATAGTAGTGGAATGGTTTGGATATTAATGGTGTGGTGAAGACATGTGGTAAATAAATTTTTCATGGAGTCCATGTTGTATGAATTATAAAAGTTGTGAACTTATGAACATCATGAGAGGCATAAATAATGTTGAACACAAGGACTTATTTGACTGTGAAAAATGAAAATGATTTTAAAATATGAATAATAAAAAATTACGAGGATGAATGGAATGTAAAGCTTATAGAATATTAAAAGTTAAAAACTTTGGCTACAATTTTTTGAAAGCATTGATCATGAAAATTGAAATAGTGCATGTGGCTCAAATAGTGAGAATACTAAAATTTCTAAAAAGAACGAAAATTTGAAATAAGCATGAATAATTTTGTCCATAATTACTAATTTTTATATAAAGGATCAAAAAATATAAGAAAAAAAAACCAAAAAAGTTATAGATTACGATGGGTGAGAAAAAATTGATTGCAAAGGTCCAAATCTATGAGGAAAGAAACATGACACAATATTAAACATTGAAATATGGTATAAATATTAAAATAATAAATAATTTAAAACATTTTATGATGAGATTCATGGATGCTATGAAATTTTGAGAACTATGAAGGTGCACCATTGAATCCATGTCAAACTAGTGATAAAGATATTGTATTCTTGTGCTTGAAATAATCCATTAAATATAAATAAGCATTAAATACTCATGTAAAAATATGAGGAAACATTTCAAATGTAGCATAATGTATTTGATGAGATGCCTATACAAAATCCAAATAGTGAATTATGTAGGAAAACACTTTATAGTGTTTAGAACCTAGAGATAAAATTAATAATACATCATTAAATATATGAAAAACTTGTGGCCTTACCAAAAATGAGGTTTGAGAGTTAAACCTATCATATGCCATACTGAGTTAATTACAATCAAAGAGACACATGTGTATGTAATGATTATTTATCTTTTGTATATAAATATTGAATGTTTTAGTCAAGGATTATTCTCATAAACAAAATATTCCAAATTTTTTTATTTATCATTTTTTATTTATTTTTTAGAGGAATGGTTGGGTGAGGGCTTAGACATTACTCTTATACCAACTAGACATCAAATTTTTGACAAAGATACCTTTGGATCCTTTATAAGCCATGTTCCATTGCTAGTGGGGTGTCTATATCCCTAGTGGAGATTACTCAAATCACCTTATTTAAGAGAAAGACTTTTAATTTTTATTTAAGGGTTTTATTTCTCACTTGTTTATAATTAATAATTTAATTCTTGAGAAGGTTGGGAACTACTATATCCAAGTTCAAGGTATATATAAATATTCAATTTTATTAACCTCTCCTTGGGTGATCCATTTTCTCTCTCAAGAAACTTTTTTATTTATAAGTGTTTTGGAGTATTTTAAAGTGCAAGAGTTAATTATTTAATTCATATGATATTTTTTTAATAGTAATCCCAATCATATCAAGAACATATAAAAACAAAAAATTATCATTAATGTATTATGAAGTTTAAATTAAATATTTTAAGAATCATCATATCTTACTATCAGATCCAACTCCAATCTTCAAAAAATACTTAAGTATTAGTATGGGATATGGACTAATGATTTGTAGTTTCTAATTTCCATATTATATTAGGTTATTTATGCTTTGTGATTGGTAGTCATTTTTTTTCATGATCAGTTATGTTGGAGGACATTTGTACATGTTTATGAGTGTGCTATGTTCTATGATTATGTTTGACTATGATTTCATTTTTAAATTGATTTGCATTACAATAGTTTATTGATAATTATATATTATGAGTAATTGATTATTTGTTATAATTTGAGACTAACTACCTTTTTGTTTGATTGAGGTGGTTTCAAGACTATCCCACACTCACATAGTGGTATAGAGGGAGAGTATCATAAGGGAGAAGGGTGCATATATTATAATTATGGATAAAGATATATGAACCAAAACCATACATGTGCATCATACTCTTGTTTTCATAGATGAAAAAAATTTAAAACTATAATTTGATAAAATGTTGATTATTGCTTTCATTGTTTATCCTTGCAGATAGTAAGGCATGTATACATTTGTTTTTATTTAATTAATTATCTTGATGAATTTGATTAGCATAATATATGTAGACTATGTATTGACTTTCATTTTTCCATTAAAACTCAATATGAGCTAGTTTATGTTGAATTATGCAAGGTAAACCATTTACATGTTTTAACTCTTAAGAGAGTGTTGGGTGTTTATTGATATTTTTAAAGATTTTTACCTTATGACCCTTTTTGGTGACATAGTGGGGAGGTGAAATAGGGTAAAATCAGCCAAATTATAAACTAAAATAATTTGGTGACCAATTGAACTTAGGATTTTATTTGTTAAAAGTTTATTAGTAAAATACCATGAAATTCAAAGGGAAAGAAATTATTTCTTAGTTATGTCATGTTTGACTTGGCCATTTAGGAAATGATGAAGAAGTTACATGTGGTGGCCATGCTTGAAATTAGGGTATTAGACTATGAATTATTAAGCATAATATGAATATCAAGCTAAAGTGAAGGTGAGTTCATAATGAAACGTTGAAAGTTTAGTCAGAGAGGTGAGTGGCCATGCAAAACATGGATGGGGTTTAAAAAAATAATAAGAACAAGAAAAAAGAGAAGAATGGACATGAGAAAAGGGTAAGAAGAGTACTACATGAAGAAAAAGATACCATTCCATAAATTTAAGTGACAACCATTGTCAAAACAAGTTGGTTTAACTTTGAGTTTGTAATTATGGTTTTTATTGTATATTTAGTTTAATAGGAAAATAAAAAAAATATGGTTCTTGATTTGGATTACAAAATTTACTTCATTTTAATGTGTGTAATAGTATATTTTTATTAAATAAAACAAAATTTCATGCCTATAGACCTATGGATGAAACTTGGTTCTATCCATAATCCTAGAAACCTGATGTCAAGCCCTTGTGTATGAAAAAACTAAATGTTTTTTTGGTAAATTTATTGTATATAATATAGGAATTTGTGTCTATAGACCTTTTTAGAGAATTAACCTTAATTTGGGTCCTTTATATAGGTTTATAGGCTTTTCCTAAGTCTTAGTTATGTGTGCATTTACTATATTTATAAATGCATTTTATTCCTACCTTTATAAGGTGTCACTCACCTCCCTAATCCACTTATTTGATTTATATTTTCTTGCATTTAACTTTTCCTTCCCCACATGGCATACACTTCCCTTCACTCTCTAAGGGAATAGGCCACAAGAGGAACACACATAGGAGGCTTGTAAGGTAATAATGGGATTCCTTGTAACTCCCATTCTCTTCTTCTAGCTCTATAAAAAATCCTTTCCTCTCCTCATTTCCTCACTAGAAACTTTAAGTTCTTTCTCTTCTTCTCTTGTGCTCTGGATTCAATCTTGTACTAAGTGGAAATTTTTGGTTGCAAGCCTTATAATAAGATCACATGGGTTTTTCTCTGATATATTCAGTTTCCCACTTTAAATTTTTTTGTCTCATTTATGGTTTACTACATGAGAGGTAATATTAGTTCTTGATTTTGTTAAATTTTGCACTCTTCAATGTTATTTATAAATGTTCTTTGCGTAAATCCTTTCATGGCATAAAAGGTTAGATGTATTTTCAATATATAAGAATAAACTTATTTTTGATGGAAATATTGATTTAATATTTTAAAAATATTGTTATATATATTTGGTAGGGAGTAATTTTTTATGTGAGATTAATTTCACATCATATCTCACTTTTATTCCTAACAATTTTAATGCAATTTTGGTGAACTTTAAAGTATCTCTCTTTTGATGCTCATCACATCAATGACATTTAAATTAGATATTTTTTAATATTTTAAAAAGTGTATGCAAATAATTAATTTTAAAAATGATGAAATAATTGCTCTTAAACACCAAATTACATGTTAAAATGACACTATTACTACTTTACATAGTTTTATTCTCACACTTCAAAATGCTTTTCAAAACCAAATGATGAACATGCAATCTTCTATTGACTTGTTAAATGCAAAATTTGAGTCCTTTGCATATGATAATAACTGTAATGATGATGGATCTATTTGTTCTCCTAAACACACTCAAACTCATGAGAACATTCCTTCAACTAACCCAAGCTTAAAAATAATGCACTTCATGTCGACTAACTTATTTTCATATAGGTTTATGCACTTAATGATTGAATTTGTATTTACTCCATTTGCTTTTTTTATACATCTACTTTTACTAAATTATGTATGTAAATTGTATTTTTGGTATAATAGTTACTTAAATTGAAAGATTGGTGTTAGTTTTCTTGTTTTAGGGTTTTGTGGATCATTACTCTATTTAATTGGTCTTTGTTCCATGGTGGATTGACCACCTTGTCCAAAAAGGATTCTTGGAGATTTTTGATGATCACACTTTCTTCCTTGCAACTTTTGGCAACACCTTCTTTTCTTTCTTCTCTCAATCTTTTGTAATTCCTCTTGAAGGAAATTTCTATTAAGGGGGATTATTATGTAATTTAAACTCCCTTATTTGTTTGTAAAAGGTTATCTCCATGTTTTTAACCCAAAATTGAGCTTAAGGGAGATTTAACCTTAATTTGGATAATTTATATAAGTTTATATGCTTTTCCTAAGTCTTAGTTATGTGTTCATTTATTATATTTATAAATGAATTTTATTCCTACTTTTATGAGGTGTCACTCACCTCCCTAATCCACTTGTTGGATTTAGAGTTACTTGCATGTAACTCTCCCTTCTTCACATGGCACACACTTCCCTTCACTCTATAAAGGAATAGGCCACAAGTGGCACACACATAGGAGGATTGTAAGGTAATAATGGGATTCATCATAACTCTCATTCTCTTCCTATATCTATATAAAAAATCCCTTCCCCTCTTCATTTCCTCACTAGAAACTTGAAGCTCTTTCTCTTCTTCTCTTGTGCTCTTGATTCAATCTTGTAATAAGTGGATATTTTTAGTTACAAGTCTTATAATAAGATCACCTAGGTTTTTATTTGATATATTCATTTTCCCACTTTAAAAACCATTGTCTCATTTGTGGTTTGCTACATGAGAGGTAATATTAGTTCTTGATTTCATTAAATTATGCACTATTTAATGTTATTTATAAAAATTCTTAGCCTAAATCCTTTCAAACCTGAGGATGGAATAATGGTCCATCCATAAGCCTATACATATGAGGTTGAGCCATTTTTTGAAAGGAAAATTGGATAATTTTTAGATAAATGACCCTGAAACATAAGCATATAAAAACTATGTAGTACTATTTAGTATATGACTTTCTTGTAATTATTTAGGGGGATAAACCCTGACCTTGTAAATTAAAAATTTGGGAAAATATCCATTATCATCCTAAAACTTATATTTTCATAGAGACTAAGCATATATATTCTCTGCTTGGAAACTTAAATCATATTAATTTTCTGATTGAACCCTGACATATGATGAGCATGATATATGTGAGTTATAATGAACTAGATCTAAGTTTGTTTTTATGGGTGGCGGCCTTGGCACTTATGATGGTTGTCATGAAGTTTTATAAAGGTGATAAAATAACATTATTTTGTTTATAAAATAAAAAAAAGAATCATTATATGGCATATTTACTTTTGTGTTTATGTGTGTGTGTGTGTAAAAAATACCTATAGCTATATACTTTTAGTTATAGGGACTCCGTTTGGGATATTAAAGCTACATTTCAAAATATATTAGAGTAATTTGGTATATAAAAAAAAAATATACATATGTGTATTCATGTGTATTTGTACATATACATATATGTATTTAGTATACCTATTTATTATTAATTAGAATAATGAAATATGAGTGCATAATTAAATCATAATGGTTCCTTGGAAACTTATTTTATTGATATAAATATAAAACTAAATAAATTTAACTATGTATGAAAATGCATGGTTAAAAAAACATTGTGATATTTAAGTTAAACATTTACTTGTTTCCATTAGAATGATTTTGTGAAATTATAGGATATAATGGAAATTATGAGTATAGTTATATAAGTGACTATATTTATTTGAAGTGGATAATTTATCCATAGGTTTTACAATTAGTTAAAATGATTTTGAATAAAATAAATTGGTGAAGATTATATATATATATATATATATATATATATATATATATATATATATATATATATATATATATATATATATATATATATATATATATATATATATATATATATGAAAAATGGACTCATTGAGTGAAGCTGTGACTTGGGTGCTAAGGAACATGTAGGTACTTTCATGTTGGATGTATCTACTAATACCCATCATGGTAAATAGGAAGATCATGGGGGGAAAGATGCAATGATCAATGAGAAAGTGATGATCTCACCTTGGGTGTAGTCAGGGAACGTGGATGAATTTTTTCCTTATCAAAACCCTTGCATGTGGATGCCCACAAACCTACTACAGGAGACATTATAGATCTTGTGCTATCGACCAGGACATATAGATAGTAACACCAAACCATCATATCCTCACAAGCTTGGGTATTCATAAAAGGAGTTGGCCATGTCACATGCATTGAATGGTAAATATGTCCATAGCCACTATAATATATATATATATATATATATATATATATATATATATATATATATATATATATATATATATATATATATATATATATGAAAAATGGACTCATTGAGTGAAGCTATGACTTGGGTGCTGAAGGAACATGGAGGTACTTTCATGTTGGATGCATCGACTGATACCCATCATGGTAAATAGGAATATCATGGGGAGTAAGATGCAATGGTCAATGAGAAAGTGATGATCTCACCTTGGGTGTATTCAGGGAAGGTGGATAAAATTTTTCCCTATCAAAACCCTTGTATGTGGATGCCCACAAACCTACTACAGGGGTCATTATAGATCTTGGGCTATCGACCAGGACATATAGATTGCAACACTGAACCATCATAGCCTCAAAATATAGGGTATTCATAGAAGGAGTTGGCCATGTCACATGGATTGAATGGTGAATATGTCCATAGCCACTGCAATATGGATGTCGATGAAGTGTTTGACAAAATGAATATGTAGGGATTTGACTACAAAAAGAGGACACAAACTATTTTTTAGATTCAAATTAGAACCATATAAGGTAATACACTCTACTATGTGGTTAATCCATCAAAATATGTAATAAGTCTAAACAATATATTGATAAAGTCATTGGGATTTATACACCTCTCCAATGCCTTATCTACAATGGCAAGAATCTAGAAAATACAAATAAGATGTCTAATTATGGAATAACTAAAGATTCCTTTGTATCCTAAACCATGAGGCTAAGAGTTGGGGTGATTGGTAATGGGAAGGCACTAGTGTTATCTTACAAGGATGCTAAAAATTCTTCCAAACTAGAGGGAATTTCAAGAATGTTGTTAGCAAGAAGGTAGTAAAATCACATCAAAACCCCAGTCCTCAAGCCAGTGCCTACATAGTGGAATAGGTAAAGGTGGTCCCAATGATGGATATAGAAGAGGAAGATTTGATAAAATATAGATAAAATATAGAGGAGGTAGTAATATGTATATTCAATAGTTTTTGGCCAACCATAGAGGCTTTATTCTAGTGGGTGATTTTGACTTGGTCAAAAAATTGTGAAATCTCCCTCTACTCTAAGGATTTATTTATAATACATTTTTTTATGAGGCTACTTACCTAAGATTTTTTTTAGATGGAACTTGGTTTTGGGGGAGAAATAGGCTATACCTCACTCCATGGTTCCTATATTTTGACCTAAATACTCACTCAATCATCGTTATGCCAATTTAGGTACAACTTCCTAACCTCCCCATATATCTTATGAGTGCTTTCAAATGAATAGGGAATAGTCTGGGTAGGTTTGTCAAAGTGGATATTAAGAGAATACAAGAAAGTCTATACACATATGTATGTATATGTGTGTAAATAGATCTTATAAAAGGTTTGCCTAATAAAATGATCATTAGATATGGGAAAATCTATCATACCTAGTCCCTAGATTTTGAGAATATAGCCTTTCACTACCGTATTTTTAAGTTTACTGGGCATCTCCAAGCTACTTGTCCACATGCAATAAACTTACCAACACATAAGAAAGGGTTTAAATATACTTATAAGTAGTGGTATTTTCCTACACAACAACAAGAGGAGGAAGTAGAGGTGAACCATGAAGTGGAAGGTCAGAATAAACTAGAGACAAAGAAGAAAAAACTTAGTGAAATTAACATACACACTAAGGAAATTCCTCCCATGGATGGGAAAAATAGAGAGAATGAGAATTAATCCATGGAATCAAAATAGGATGATTCAATACCAAGGGGAATGAAGAGATATCATTAATTAGATAACTCTAAATTGTCCAAAGATTTAGTACCCTACATAAATCCAAATCAAATGATAAATCCTTCTCATATATATTGATAGAATATGGAATCATGAGGTATGGTAGGAGGTTAAAAAAATAAAGGTAAAAGGGGCAAGATCTAATATATCTTGAGATCTCCCTCAAATATGCATATTGGTCTCTAAAGGCCAATAAATCTACCTTCCCTTTTTGTCATGCATTATTTTCTTCTATATTTTTTGTTTCCCCCTATCCATATAGGGATGTTATTTTTCATTAGGTTAAGTCTATGTCTCCCTGGTATTTGTGTTGTAGCTTTTGACACAACTTTCTTGTTACCATCTAATTTTGACATTATAGATGTATCTTTTCATTTCTATTAAAATAAAAGGTATCGACACTTTTTCTTTTGAATACACACACACACACATCCCTAGATGTTATATTATTTGTAATTATTCTTTGATAAATATAATCTATATGGAATATCTTCTATATATAACATATATAGGCTATACTCATATATTAATTATAATATGAGATTTGCATGTATTAAGGAAATGATGGAATAAGTTTAGAAAGGAAAAGGTTATGAATGAAGTATAGAATAATCTTAATATACATGATTTATGTTTTATGAGCTATCTTAAGGCTCATTTGGTTTAAATTGTTAATTTAGTTAGATACTATCAAATCTTATATGATTTGTATTTTTTTTTCAAAAGACATGTTTTGAAATTGGCATAGTATTTTAATCTTGGATTCATATTTTCTAGACTTATATGCATGTCTAGTGTGAATATAGTTCATTAAAAGAACCCATAAATGACATTGTTAATTTTAAGTTATTTAAAATGATGAGATTATTGAAAGATGATTGTTTATACCTTGCATTGTCTAATTATTTGGATTAGATGTATGTTGAAATTTGTATTTTAATATGCCATGATTTAATTTTTGGAAATCATTAGGCATGCTTCATGTTATATCAAGTGATATATATATGAAGAAGTTGACTTGAAACTCATATATCTACCTCAAGATATCTTATGATAGATTGTGATTTAGTAGCAGAGTTTGTGTGAGTAGAATTGACTTAGATCCATGAGAGATATGATTTCTATTATGTTTTTTTTTCCAAAGTAATTTTATATTTGAGACATTGTAATTACACAATACCTTATAAAATACATGTACATGCTAACGTCATATTATAATAGAGGATTATTTTTTATGGTATATGTGACTATTGCATGTATTAGTGATTGTACACATAGGGGTTCTAGTTGATTTCACGATATTTTTATCTACACCTTTGTTAATGGAAGGACCACTCTTAGTTGGGAGGTATGTGGGAGACTGATGGTTTATGGTTGGAGGAAAATCACCTTGATGATGCTTTCCCTCTTTTTAGCTATTAAACCATTTAGGAATCAAATTCATGGCTATTTATATGGATCATTAGGTTTTTTATGAGTATTATTTATATTTTTGTATAGGCTATCTTGTATATTTGACCTTGTATTAAAATTTAATACAAATTACATTATTATTAATGTGTATTCAACATAGAAGTGGATATGAGACTTTTAATATTTTTGAATATTGTAATAACAATGGTTGTATGTTTATTTATAACTATATTTATGGATTATTCTAGTGTTCTAATGTACTTGTCTCTTTATACTATTCATTTATGGAAACTATTCATCTTATATTCTACTAAGGTTGTTTGAAAAGTAAATGGCCCAAATTTTTAACTAGTAGGTTAATATATTTATGCATATAGTACTTGAGATACATTTTTAAGTCAAAAATGAATTTAAAAATTATTATAGATTATTTTATAAGTATATATATATATATATATATATATATATATATATATATATATATATAATTAAAATAAAACTATGTAACTTTTATGTATTCTAATGGGGTTATAACATTGTGGTATCACAGTGAAGGTTTAATGATAATATCTAATAAGTCCACTAACATTAAATTAATTCTCCTAATTTTAGTGATGATAATGATGTGAGGTAAATTGAGTGGTGAGGGAACTTAAAATGTGAACCCTCAAGCTGATCTTAATCATCTAATAACTTAACAAGCTACAAAACTTGATCAAATACTCATTGTTATGAATGAGACTAGAGACATGATAACGAGCCTAGAATGAGAAGTTCATCAACCAAAGGATGAAAATGAACAATAATTTTTAGATAAATAACTATATAATCAAGAAGAGGCTTATAATTAGGGTCATGTTTAAGTTCAACAAGTATCAAGAGCTCAAGTAGCTATAAAGCTTGCATGAGATATGAATAAATTGAATTCACCAAATTTTGATGGTACGGTGTTGCATGATGGATCTAAAAATTGAATTACTAAAATAGAATAATATTTTTACATTAAAAAATATTATAAGGTGACCAAGGCCATTTTGGAATATTACGAACTACTAGTAAAGCAACAACTTGGTGGGATAATAAGAAGCTTGAGATGAGCCTTGACTCCACTACCACTACTTGGGAGTAGTTTGTGACTCTTTTTAGAGAATGATGTCTACCCTAGTTTTATTTTGATCATAAATTAGAATATTTATATAATATAAAACAATTAGGTTTCTTGGTAAATGAATACTAAGAGTAATTTACAAAAATCTTAAAGTATGTTCAATAGTATTAGAAAGATGAATATTTTTAGATCAGGAAGTTCATCATGGGATTAAAACTCCAAAGAAGATGTGAAGTGGATGTTCATGGAACAGATATTTGAGAATAATTTAAAAAATAATAAAATTTAAAATCACTTGCTAAGGTTAGATAAAAATTCAAAAAGAAGTTTGGAAGTTCAAAGACAACATTCAAGAAAAAGAACTAGAAATAGAATGGAAATTCCAAGAACTGATTTAATATATACAAGGAAAGATTTAGTAATTATTTAAGGAACATGAAACTTTGAATTGGTTTAAAATACATATTCAAGGTATTTAATCAAGTTTAGATTAAGGGAACACTTGATAGATGATTTACATATAGAGGAGACTGTTATGATAAGTATTATCCTCAGTGGAAGACAAATGCTAGAAATAAGAATTTTTCCACCTCTACATCATAGTAGGTAACCTTATAATAGTGTATTCATGTAGTAGCTAATAACCATCACATATAATTTAAATCCTCTTCCATTAAATAATTAGGTAAATTATTTAGGCATCATATTTCCATTTTGATAGATACAGGAGCCACTAAATGTTTTATCTTCCCTAGAATGTTAAGTAAATTATCTAAGAAATTAGTTTTATGGAAAATGTTTGGCTATTTTAGTAGGGTAATGAATCCAAGGTCAAGGTTGACATATGTTTTTTTGAGGTTGAGATAAAGTTTCCAAAATTCTCTATGATTACCGATCTTTATGTATCACCACTAGGATTATATTGAGTGATACTATGAGTGAATTGGTTCTTTAAACACCAAGCCAAAATTGATTATTTTCTTAATAAATTTGAGTTTTTAGATGATTTTGGAAATAAAATACAAATTAAAGGATATTAAAAAGAGTTTAAACTAAGGCAAATTTTATCCATTGAATTGAAAAAGTCTCAACAAAAGGGATGCCAAGTGTTCCTAATCAAGACAGATGTAATTGGTTAAACCAAAGAACCCTCGATAGAAGATTATCCTTTTATATAATAATTTTAGGATATTTAAAAAAAGGAATTATTAGGTATACCTCCAAATATGGAATTTTAATTCACCATTGATATCATTCCTAGATTAAAACCATAATCTAAGGATCTCTATAGACTAATAACAACTAAATTAATTGAGTTAAAGGCCCAAATACAAGAGATGTTAGACAAAGGGTTGATTTGGACAAGTGTTTCACTATGGGGTGCACCTATAATATTTACAAAAAAATAAGGATAGGAACTTTCTCTTATGCAAATATTATTGAATGCTAAACAAGGAAACAATCAAGAACATGTATCTTTTACCCTGCACTGATGATATTTTTGATCAAATGCATGGTGAAACATTCTTTCCAAAAATTGATATTTGTGTCATATACCATAAATTAACAATTATAGTGGAATAAATTCCTAAAATATATTTTAGGAATTGATTTGGGCATTATGAGTTTATATTAATTCTTTTCAGACTAATGAATGCACCTTCAACATTTATGAATCTCATGAACAATGTGTTCAGAGATTATGATTATTAATTTGTGTTAATATTCTTTGATAATATTATCATCAATTATAAAAGTGATTAAGAGCATGTTTAGCATTTTTATTTGGTCTTGTATCAGTTATATTATCATAAATTCTATAGGAAACTATTTAAGTGTGCCTTCTTTCAAACAAGAGTATAATATTTGGGACATATTATCTTTATAGAAGGAATTTCTATGGATTTGGCCAAGATCAAAGCTATTATGGAATGGTTAACACCCAAAAAAGTTAATTAGGTGCATATTTTAATGGGTTTAGCAAGGTAATACAATAATTTTGTGTCAAATTTCTCTAAGATAACTAATCCAATAACCTCTCTTTTATGAAAAGATCAAAGTTTTGTTTGATCTAATAAGTGCAAAGAAGTCTTTTAGGTTCTAAAAAATAGACTTATTTCAACACCAATATTGTAGATTCTAGATCCAAATGGTCATTTTATAATTATAGTTGATGCCTTAGGAGATGGTTTAAGAGGAGTTGTTATGCATAATGGTTTAGTTGTAGCTTTTAGATCAAAGATTTTGAAGCCTTATGAGGCAAATTATGTTCCACATGACCTAGAATTAGATAACATAGTACATGTTTTTCAAGTTTAGAAGAATTATTTATTAGGAAAACCTTTTGATATTAAAATTGATAATCTAAGACACAAGTATATATTTACCTAACCTAAACATAATGCTCATCAAAGGTGATGGTTATAATTTTTTTTAGACTATGATTTTGAGATTAACAACATTAAGGAAAGAGTTTCAAATGCCCTTAGTAATAGAAGGTACATTATATAATTTTCCATTATAAGGAGTAATTTTTGAGATCAGGTAATAAAATTGTCACATAGAGTTGAATTGCATGCATAAGTAAAGAAATATTTAGCTAATAATTTTTAGGATCGTAGATATAAAGGATTTCAATTTTTTTTAGAATTGTGGAATTTTGGGATATAATGGTAGAATCTATGTGCCTAATAGGGAAAATTTGAGAAATATTATGCTAAAACAATTTCATTATGCTCCATATTCAGGACATCCTAGAGTGACTAAGTTATTAGTAAAATTAAATCCATTATATTTATGGAAGGTAATAAAAAAGGTTGTAATAGAATTTGTATCTAGATGCTTAGAATGTCAGGGATTTAAGGTTGAACATGTGCATACTACTATGTTATTATACCCATATTATATAACAAAATAGAAGTGGAAATTTATTATCAAGGACTTTATCTAAGGATTGCCTATGGCTAGAAACTACCATGCCATGATATTTATAGTTGTGGATAAACTTACCAAAGTAACTCACTTCATTCTAGGAAATATAACATACGATGAACCAATACCTTCCAAAAGGTTTATAAAGAAGGTATATAGATTACATGGGTTTCCAAAAAAATTCGTTTCATATATGGACCCTAGAATGACCTCAAAGTTTTGGCAAACTCTAAACTGAGCTTTGGGAACACAAATAAACTTTAGTAAAACTCACCATCCATAAATAGATGGACAAACAGAAAGGGTGAATCAAGTTTTAAAGGATATTTTGAGGATGTACTATATGGACCATTAATAAAAATTGGATGAATACCTATCATTGGTTGAGTTTGATTATTTCAACTCATTCTAATCAACATTGAAAATGGTTCTTTTTGAGGAATTATATGGCAAGAGGTGTAGAACACCAATCAAGTGGGATAAATTAAAATTAAAAAAGGATATAAACAAATTCATTTGCTAAGAAATAAGCATCATCTATCTACTAAATGAAATAAATGAGAGAGCATAAGGTTATAAATACTTACTTGGAGAGGACTTGTCAAGCCTTAGTTTCCCCCTTGGCCAATGGTTCTTTGAAAGAGATTGTTTTAGTTGTGAATACCTCAAAGGTTGAATCAAGATTTAGGATAAAAGGACTCCTCCTAATTCATCTCCAATTCTTCCATAAGAAAATATTCCTTCAAGATAAGGTTATAACTATTAGTCCTCCAAATGTGATTTAGGTTAGAAGTAAAAGTGAAAGTAGAGAATATGAGTGTGATATGAATGAAATATCAATTATATTTATAGTGATCAAATACCCAAATCCAAGTTAAAGGTTAAATTTATGGCATTAGATAGATTTGATGCAATCAAGAGGAGTTAGGTGACATTAAACTATGTCAACCAAGATAACACAACACAAATTTCAAAAGATAATCTCAAAATAACATTGAATAGGTCAATATAGTATAATAAGGGAAAAGGTGAAAAATAGACAACATCAACCAAGGAGGATGCAATAGGAAATGAGGGAACTAACATCGATGCATGAGGTAATACAAAAGGAGGTAGGTAGGAAGGTAAAACTGAGGAAGATAATTTGAAAATATAAATGATATGATCATGAGATAGATAAAAAATCTCTCTCAAAGCACTAAAGGTGTTCCCACCCCTTTCCTAGTACACCCTTTAATTTATGTAGTAAGGGATATTGAAGTTTGATAGGTTGTTGAAATTGAAAACACCAGTAAATGATAAAGTGAAAAATAATGTGTATACAAGGTGGATTTAATCAAATAATTTAATGATGAAAGTGGATCCTAAAATAAAGGAAAAATATTAGATTAATGTATAAACACATAATCAATAACCCTTTTCTATTAAAACATGATTTCCAACCATTGGAAAAAAGATTGATTTACAGCATGTTTTCTACTATTCTTTGATTGTTAGTTGTCTATTTGTTATAGAGCATGTGTAGAATGTTTTCCTAGGATTTATTTCACAACCAAAATGTAGTTTATCAATGTTACTATAGCTAGGTGACTAGAATAAACTTATCCTCCCTCTATTTAAGGAGAATGCACAAGGTAATTTGTTAAAAAATATTATATAGAGAATAATAATTTAAAATTCTTAAGAAAGTATTAATTTATGTTTTTTAACTGTAATTTAACTATAGTAATACTCACATTCCTTTACGTTTATTAATACTAGAGAATTTATTTGAATTAAAATCTATATCATTAAGAAGGGATTATGAAAAAAATACAATCAAGGTAGGTTAACTCAAGAGGATTTTGGTAAAGTTATTATCCTTTAGTTATATCCAATTCTATATCCTATATTGCATTCTCTATTTGGAAAATGTCATGCTGAAATTTTTTATCCCAAAACCCATGTAATTTTTTCAACTTATTCCAATGATGTATAATTTTTTGAATATAGTTACCTAACTAATTAACTATTGTTAATTTTATTTTAATTGCCATAATTGAATTATGACATGCACAATTATTATGTGAGTCATTTAATTCATTGAATTTCCACCATAAGGGTTCCCTAGGAATCAAAATACAAACATATTAGAGCTAGGTTAAGATAGAATGAGGTTTTAAAAATAGTTTACTTCACATCCATATTATGGAAGAGGGATGAGTCACGTAAATATAATTTTATAAATAACTTGTATAGTTTAATTATAATTTCTTGATTTAATATATATAATGAAATTATTAAAACATACATCCTGAATAAACTTAGAAAAGGGGAAGTGAAATAAACTAAGAAAAAAATATTTTCACAAAAGGGATACCACTTAAAGGTTCACAAAGGGAGAGTTTGACCAAAATTAAGTGAAATCTACTCTCAAGTTAGGCACAATAGAGAGATATCTATAAAATTATGTTCATCTCACGGTAGTTATTATTAAACCAGAATAACTTAACCTAAAGGATTTAATAATTATACAAAAATAAATCTCAATTTTATTTATTTAACATTACATATAAAATTAATACAAAAAATAACATATAATACCAACAAAATGACTAATTATAAAACACCCCTAACCTAGTCTATGACCTAAACCCAATTCCCCCACCATAACTTAAGGAGTCTACATATCCACTCCATGAAATTGTGATGGCCTCCTCTATGAGATGTTGTCACTAAATTAAGGTTGAAAATATAAGCCAATAAGGGATCTAATATGTCACTTGAGAAATATTATAAGGATCCTATCATCCAAAATACATGATGAAACCATAATATCAAAAATTTCATTCATTGTGAAACACCTAGAAAAATCAAATACATGTGCTTACCCAAGCACTACTACACAATAATATAAATGCAAGTCAAATGTGACCACTAATATGCATTCCAGTGATATAATGAGACCAAAGTATTAATAATATTTAGCTTACATTGATAAGATAAGTTCATATCTCTCAAGTGGATCTTTGATGGTGACTAAGGTTAAGACATAATAAAATAAGCTCACTTATAAAATATTCAATAAGGGACACTACTTAACAATAACTATATATTTGAGCATACCACATAGTTAGAAACTATAAGGATACACATGCACAAGGAATAAAATTATATGATACATGATAAGGCAAGTGTTATAAGAGCTATTTTTTTAATAAAATATTTACAATAACACACTAAAGGTAGTTGTTAATTTCCCACACTAATAGGGCATCCTAAGGCTTAGTTATTTAAATCTATGCCTACTCCTTGAGCTACCTACATATTTGTGGTGATCCCTTTACATGCATAATTAGGGATGGATATAGTTCACTAATTCTCTAATATGTGTTAGTTTAGTTGTGAAGGCATTCATACATCACCTTTATTTTACATAGTAAAGCAAAACATAGTTACCCCCACGAGTAACTGCTTGACCATTAGCTGGTCTAAACATAAATAAGCATCAATAAAGTATATAAGGGTACATGATATTATTATAAATATGTGAATTAAGAAATATAAGTAAATGTAAATATCAATTATTATTCTAGGAGTATATTCCAAAACAACTTCTAACATGCACCATCCTAAATGTACTCATTGGTAACTAAAGCTAAACATAAACATTTGCATTTGTGGCTCTAAACTTGAACCAAGGTAACAAGTATATAAATAATCAAATAAAATAATTTAAGTTAATCCCAACCAAATTATATACATAAATTTATCACTATAACAATAACCACAACAAGAGACCCTTCAAAATGATAGAAAACATACCAATCTCTAAGCTAATAAACATGTACAAAAGTCCTCTAGAACTAATTTGAAGAAGTAGATACAATTTTATAAGAAGGAGATCATATTCTCTAATCTATAAATATCATGTTTAAGGAATGATAATATATTTATTATGAATAAAAAAATAACTTTGTTTATCATTCCAAAGTCACTTTATCTTCTTAAAAAATTTGCCTTATAAAAATTCTACATAAATTAACTTCAAAATTACCTTGTTAAAAATATTAAAACATGTGATAAAATTAATTTTATTAGCATGATGACAATGTTGAGATATTATAATTTGATATCAACTTTCAATTTCGATAAATTTTATTTTTAGATATTTTAATTACATTGATTCTAAATCAACTTTGGGCATAAGAATGAAATGGAGAGATTTTTCCTTTGTAATTATCTCTTAGAATTGGTAAAAAATGATGATCCCTAATGGGCACAAAAATTTATCTAATTACTCATCCTGTATTTGGTATTTTAAAATAATTATGTTCAAGTTTCATATACTAGGAATTTTGAATTTAAGTTTTTATTTTGTGTTATATTTTAAGTAACTTTGGAGATAAGAAAAGCACTAAAAAATTTTACTCTTACAAATGCTTCCTAAAAATGGAAAAAATAAATAGTTTCTGATGAGAATATTAAAAAAAATAAAATAAAAATTGATTGGATATTCTAAAATCTAATAAAATTAGATCCAAGTCTTAGTTTTGAATAAAATTCCTAATTTACTTTATTTCAAGCTAATATATATAATATATATTAAATTTTTTTCTATATTTTTATGTAGTTTAAATATGGTAAAAAATCATTATTTTAACCAAGGAAAAAAGAGAATAGCTAGGTTGAATCCTTAATCGAGATATTCAGATTTTTATAGGGTGGGAAATCAAAAAATCCAAATTAATTGATGTCCATCAGGATGAATCCATCTGGAGGGGATCAAGTACCCCTATAGACCATATTATAGGAAAATGGTGATAGGAGAAAAGGAATTTACTTCTGAAATGGAGATAAATGTTATGATGAGGGTGGCTAAGAAAAAGAAGATAGGAGATTTGGAAAGTGGAGAGAAAAGAACATGTATGCAAGCAACCAAAGAGAATTCTATTGTTATTTTATATATAATAGAGATTAAAAGGAACATAACACATTTTTATTTAATAATATTGGTCTAAAAATTCATGGAAGCTCAACTTTCACTAGAGGAGTTACATGCATAGACCAAAAGATATTGGAGGACTAAAGGAAAGTATGAGATAAGGAATTATGCCAAGGGATACTTCATAGGAGTGTTTTATAATGAATTAGATAGAGACATACTATTTGAAGGATGACCACATTTCTTTAGGAATGTAGGAATATTCATGAAATATTGGCATATAAATTTCAATCTAGTAGAGGAACTCCCCACTATGACACCTATCTAGATTTGCCTGTACACTCTACCTTAAGAATTTTGGTTTAAGTATGTTATTAAAACCATTGATATTACCATTAGTATACTATTGTATGTATTAAATTAATATCATGGTAAAGGAATTTATATTTATGCCATAATTTGTGTTGATCTAGACCTCACATAACCCCTCTCCAAGAATGTTACCTTGAAAGTAAGAGATATGGAATGGATCCAAGACCTAGATTATGAAATCATCCCATTTTGATGTAGAGGCTTCCATGAATATGGACATATTATTAGATAATTATAAACATTAATAAATAATAATACTCATAAAAAGGAATATGGAACAATAAAAAAAGATTTGGAGGGTTCATTAAACCAAAATAAAATCATGTTGTTAAGAACAAGAGTAAACTAGTGAAGTAATTTATTTCAAAGGAAAACAAAAAGGTGATAGAAGATAAATGTATCTCAATGGAAGGTGTAGAATGAATCCAAAAACTCATATATAAGATATATAAGGCAATAGGGAAGTAGAGAACATCAAAGTAGAATATGGATTTAAAGAAGACATGGAAAGGCTTGTCAGTTACTCAAATGCTAGAAAGGAGGGAATACATAATATTATTGACTGACAAGTAAAGTAGATAAAATTTTTAGGCAAATTATAAGGTCAAAGACTCAAGGAAAACTAGACAAGCATGGAGGCATGAGGAGATTGATCTAGAGATAGAAGATGATTTGAGCATCACACAAACCCTGAATATCAATACTAAAAGAAACATTAGAAAGAGAAGGAGAGGGAGACTAAGAAAGAATTAAAAAATATGAGGAACCAATGGAAGCTATAGGAGTAGTGTTAGGATCCTACTCCACCAATAAGAGTATATATGATTACCTCTTGTATAAACAACTAAACATGGAATTTAACCAGAATGAATAAGTAACTAGAAATATGAAACAACACAGGATATGAGAGACAATACACAATTATATTAATACTTATCCATAAGGGAATACAATAAATAAGATGCCACTTCTTATCCACACCTCTCAGAAGCTTCCCACACCTCAAGTGTTCACCAGTAATTCTCCTCCAATAGTTCACTCTCTCATCATGGTCACAACAATCAACTCAAACATAGAGTTGTTGTTCACCTCCACCAGTCAGTAACAACGCTGCCAGTACACCAAGTACACAACCATAATCCAAGTAGATCTTCCCTTCTCTTGCTGCCACTTGCAGATCAATAGACCTTACTTACCATGTAGATGTCTCTACACCCTGAAGAACCCTTGTCCTTACCTCACCAAGTCCTTATGATTCTTCAACCAGTACCCTGGTGGATCTTCTAGTAGAACTTGCACAACCTGCAACTCTCCCTAATCATACACACTCAGCACCCCTTTGGAACTAGGAGGAACACACCATTCTCTCTTCCCTTTGAAGGAGCTAATATTTGCTCTCTTACTCTCTAGCACACTTTTACAATATAGGCCATGAATCTATTATATAGATCTCATGCATATAATAATTAGACATTCTTAATTAAAATAATTAGACTCACAACTCTAAGACTAAAATTAGCCTTTAACATGCAAACTGATAGTCCAAAAATAGACCTATCTGGAACTTGCATGCACACACAGGTTGCCGACATCGGCTCCTTCCTGACCGATGTTGGCTGATTCATAAACAACATCAGTTGCTTCTGCACTATAATATGACCGATGTCAGTTGATCAGACCGATGTCAGTTGCCTTGCAACTTATTCTATAACTCAGCAACCTCCACAACCTTAGCAATCTCCTTCCCTATTTGCATTAGTGAAGCTTTTAGCTCCACAACCTAACAATCTCCCACTTGGAGATAAACAACTGCACTATACATGTACCTGTACACTATCTAATTCATTTTCTAGCTTGTATCCCTCTTCAAGCTCAATCCTGAAGACCAACCACCACACAACCTATGGTGCACCTCCTATCATCCAAGTAACCTACCACATCCGAACCTACATATCCATGTAGTGAAGTCCTTGACCCTGCATAACATGTTAACCTATTGCTAGTCCCTCTCAGATACCTGAGAATCCATTGAACTGCCCTCCAGTGCTTCTTCTCCAAATTGGCTCCAAACTTTTTGACAACTCACACTGCTTGGGAAAACTTAGGTCTACACCAGACCTTATGTGATTTCAAACACTATTCTAAGCTCAGCTTGAATTATCTAACCCTTAGTGTGCTTATCGATTCTGCATCCTGCATATTGAACCCCACCAACACCTTCTTCACATCAGCTCCCACTGGAGATCAACCTATGATCTTCCATGTCTCTTATGCCAAAGAATTTTGATGATCCCAAATTCTTCATGACATACCTCTAAACTAACTTTACCTTTAGCTCAGAAACTCCCTGTATGTGTAACCCTACAACAAGCAACCACACCACATACAGTAACAAAATAATGTTGTAATCATCATCCACCTAATAAAGAAAAACATAATAGTTACACTGACATTGACTAAAGCCCTACTTTGTCATCCACCTGTCAAAAAACCTATACCACTGTCTTACAGCTTCCTCAAGACCATATATCCTGGCCTTTCATCTCACATGTCCATCT
This sequence comes from Torreya grandis, assembly GCA_037957365.1. Classification (NCBI taxonomy): domain Eukaryota; kingdom Viridiplantae; phylum Streptophyta; class Pinopsida; order Cupressales; family Taxaceae; genus Torreya; species Torreya grandis. The sequence continues at coordinate 1,132,887 of JARHVA010005647.1, forward strand.
ACTCTCTTCTCTAACTTGGGAATCCATCCCTCTCTCAGTGCTTTCTTCTAGCTGACAACTCCACCAACAAACTCCTATTTGGTTCTTCTCCAAGGACTCACACTCCTTATCCATGCCAAGCTCCCACTGTTTCTAGATTCTACCTGCATTGCCTCTTCACATCTTCCTGGTTCTCGACCATCAATAAGCAATAAGTAATATAAAGAAGGTGAACAATGAATATGAGGTCCACTTACCCTTTCAGTCCTCCATATGGGCATTTGAGACTCCTTGACAGCTTACTGTCTACCCAACATCCATTCCAATGACTGATCTCAGCCATCTCCCAATCTGCACTTGATTGACATCAGTTCCCTATGACTAACCCTTATTACCAATGTCGATTGTCTCTAACTGACGCTAGTGTCCTTGCTACCAACATTAGTTCCTATCTGATCGACGTCGATTCCTATTGCTTGACACCATCGACTATGCTGATCTGCACATGATCAACATCAGTGCCTGTCTGTTCGATGTCAGTTCTTCCTGACTGATGTCGGTACCTATGTTCACCTGTGAGAGATGAATTTTTACCCACGAGCTCCTTTTGGATCAAACCCTTGTCCATATTAACATAGCCCTACTCAGAATAATTTAGTTCCCTTAGTTGATCTCTGTTTGTCATCTCCTCCATGAACACCAAGGCTTTCTAGTTCTTAAGTTTGTAAAAGATACCTGTCTTCCACTTAAGAACATGCATTCCCTTTTTACATATGTAACCAAGCCTACAAAGCCACATCTCTGCAATAGAAGGTGAATCAATAATATAAGTAGATAGATAAAGGATACCTACTTTCTTACCACCATCTAATTCAAGTGCATCCACTATGAGAGTTACTGTGCATCTCTCATCACCTAACTTTCCTAAAGAAATTAGACTCATCTCCAAGACTGGAACCTGCATGACCTCCTTCAACACTCATGTGTTATCTGTCTGCAATTTTAGCTTCACTTCCCCTTTGCCAACAATCTGACAAGGCTTACCAACCCCTAGATAAATCTCTCTAAAGTATCCCTGGACATACTCTTGAAAAGATGCTCTATTTCAGGTTGCATGGAAAGAGGCAACAAAATCTGTAAACCAAGATTCTACTTTATCCAGAGCAACCTGTGTAACAACACTTGCAACATCTGCTTCTACACGTTGATCTTCTACTAACCAACAATCTTCCTTTACCTGCTCTTTCTTTCCATCAATCTAACCATTTGTTTTATTCAATTTCTCCATTCATAGCTTACTTTCTTCTACCATTACTATACTCCCACTCAATCAAAAACCCCTGTGAGTACCCTATAATCAATAAACACTAACCAGATTTGAATCACCTATTAGTCAACCCAACCAAAAGCTCTGATACCAAGTGTCAGGATCCTACTCCACCAATAAGAGTATATATGATTACCTCTTGTATAAGCAACTAAACATGGAATTTAACCAAAATGAATAAGTAACTAGAAGTATGAAACAACACAGGATATGAGAGACAATACACAATTGTATTAATACTTATCCAAAAGGGAATACAATAAAGAAGATGCCACTTCTTCTCCACACCTCTTAGAAGCATCCCACACCTCAAGTGTTCACCAGTAATTCTCCTCCAACAGTTCACTCTCTCATCACGATCACAACAATCAACTCAAACATAGAGTTGTTGTTCACCTCCACCAGTTAGTAACAATGCTGCCAATACACGAAGTACACAATCATACTCCAAGTAGATCTTCCCTTATCTTGCTACCACTTGCAGATCAACAGACCTTACTTACCATGTAGATGTCTCTACACCCTGAAGAACCCTTGTCCTTGCCTCACCAAGTCCTTATGATTCTTTAACTAGTACCCTGATGGATTTTCTAGTAGAACTTGCACAACCTGCAACTCTCCCTGATCATACACACTCAGCACCCCTTTGGAACTAGGAGGAACACACCATGCTCTCTTCCCTCTGAAGGAGCTAATATTTGCTCTCTTACTCTCTAGCACACTTTTATAATACATCCTATGAGTCTATTATATAGATCTCATGCATACAATAATTAGACATTATTAATACAATAATTAGACTCGCAACTCTAAGACTAAAATTAGCCTTTAACATGCAAACTGACAGTCCAAAAATAGACCTATCCAAAACCCGAATGCAAACTGCATGCACACATAGGCTACCGACATCGGCTCCTTCCTGACTGATTTCAACCGAATCATAACCGACATCGGTTGCTTCTGTACTATAATATGACTAATGTTAGTTGATCAGACTGATGTCGATTGCCCTGTAACTTGTTTTGCAACTCAGCAACCTCCACAACCTCAGCAACCTCCTTCCCTATTTGCATCAGTGAAGCTTTTAGCTCCACAACCTAACAAAATATGATTTGAGCATCACACAAACCCTGAATATCAATACTAAAAGAAACATTAGAAAGAGAAGGAGAGGGAGACTAAGAAAGAATTGAAAAAGATGAGGAACCAATGGAAGCTATAGGAGTAGGGACCTAGTCACAAGTTGATACTCTCTTGGTGAGCAACAAGAAAAATAACCTTTAATAATGAAGATCATCTTCTAGACTGTAAGGGGTCTCAATGCCCCTAAAAAAGGAGAACATTGAAACAAATGATATCTTAGTATAACCTAGATATAGTGATGCTTCAAGAAATAAAATTAGAAAATTGGTTACAACACAATATGGATTTAGCCAAAATTTTGAAAATAGAAATAACTAGAAGTGATGCCATAGGCACAACAAGAGTACTAGAAGTCCTATGGGAAGATAATGTAGTGAGTTTAGAAATTATTCAGATTAATAGTAATATCTTACTGACAAATTTGTCTCTTTGAGGATGGAATTTAACTTCTTGATAAATGTGTATGGATCATTGGTTAAAGAGGAAAGAGATCAAACCTAGTAATAAATAGAGGTGATGAAAGAAGCTAAGGAGACCATCCACTAGATCATAGGGGTGATTTCAACACAAAAATTAATTTAATAGATAAATAGGGAGTAATTTAGAGAGAAAAATATTATCGTAGCTTCCAAAAATTTATGGGAAGGGAAAATCTTTAGGATTTGAAAACAAAACAAGGATGGTTTACATGGAGTAATATTAGAGTGGGTGGGGACCTTATTCTATAAAGACTAGATAGGTTCTTAGTGTCAAGAAACTGGTTAGAACACAATAACCCTTGGAATCAGAAGAGTTGAAATTTTTTGGGTCAGACCACTAGTTGATATCCCTCTATTTTTCACAAAATGAATGACTAGAAAAACTCCCATTTAGACTAGAGAAAATGTGGTTAGAGCACCCTAAATTTGATGATTTTTTATCTCAATAGTGGAGATCATTGAATAAAAAATATGAGACCAAAATTTTCATGTTTTATGAGGAATTAAGAGATCTTAAAGAAACACTTATGAAATAGAATCATATGGTGTTTAGAAATATCTTTCAAGACAAGTAGGAGATACAAAAAAAGTGATGAGATCCAAGCCTTGAGAATGGAAGGATAGGATTATAAATACCTATTGGAAGAAGATATGACAATGGGAAGGAACCTAGAAGAAGTTTACAAAAAAGTGGAATTTTTTTATAAATAAAAATCCAAAGTCAGATGGCTAAAGGAAGGGGACATAAACACTAAGTTATTTCACATGTCATGTAGGATTAGAAGATAAAATAATTTTTTTTAGAAACTAGAAACCATGGATGGAAACATTATCAATAAACCAAATGAGATTAAGAATTTTTTTGTAGAATATTTGGAAAATAAGGTAATCCAAGATAATTAAAAAAAATGGCAAGATAAAAATCCTTTGAGTGGTAAATACCATACCTAGTACCCCAATTTTATAATGAAAAATTGATGGACATTTCATTGGAGGAATTCAAGAAAGTAGTCTTCAAGATGGCAGGGGATCAATCTCTAGGTCTGGATGGATTTATGGCCCTCTTTTATTAACACTTTTTGGATCTCTTAGGAGAATATATAAGGGAGGTGGTATAAGAATATAAATATTCCAAATGTATTTTGAATGTTTTTAACACCAATTTCCTTACATTTATTCCTAACAGGTCATAAATTAGAACCTTAATGGACTATTATCCAATTACCCTTTGTAATATGATCTAAAAAATCATCTCCAAGTTCATTGAAAATCATCTTCAAAATACCCTCCCCAAACTAATATCAGAGGAGCAAGGGGGATTTGTCAAGGGCGACAAAACACATATGGTATTTTAATTTCACATGAGACCTTACATTCTCTACATGCCAACAAGAGGAAAGGAATGATGATAAATCTATACATTTCCAAAGCATATGAAAAAGTTATTTGGACCTTCCTAGATGGCATATTGAAAAAGTTTGGTTTCTGTTAAGAATGGATAAAATGGATCCAGAGCTTCTATTCTACTCATAATTTTTTGATGATGATTAATGGATCCCTATAAGGGTACTTCAAATCCTATATGGGACTTAATTCAAGGGGATCCAATCTCTCCATACCTATTCATTATTATGGCAAAGACCCTTGGAAGATATATAAGATCTATAAAAGAGGAAGGCAAATAGAGGGGATTCTTGCCTTAGAAGGAGGTACAACCCATATTAGATGACACTATAATCTTTTCCCATCTAAGAGTACAAGAAATAAGGAATATCAAAGACCTATTGGGATTCTATGAAAGAGCATTGGGATAATTTATTAATAGAAGTAATTCTAAGATCATTTTCTTCAATGTCTCTCCTAACATCCAAACTTTCCTTAGTAGAATCCTATGTATTGAGAAAGCCCCTTTACTAGATAATTACCTAGGCTTACTACTCTTAAAAGGAAATGTGGAGAAGAATATATAGGATGGTACTATTGTAAAAATGAAATTAAATCCAGGTGACTAGAGAGGAAAATATCTAACATATGCATGAAGGATAATTCTCATTAAGACAATGTTATAGGCTACATTCAATCACTAGTTTACTCTTTTAAGGGAACCAATAAAATATTTGAAGGAGATAAATAGAATAAGAAACATATTCTATAAAGTAAAAAAATATAATTCAAAACTACCCCTTGTATCCTAGGATAAATCTATAAACCAATATCTCAAAGGGGAGCAGGGATAAGGAACCTTGATAAGGTGAATGTGTTTCTCAAAGTGAAGCTAGTTTGGAGAATAGTAACTAATCCAATAGTAGGTTGGAGTGAACTATTAAGGGTAAAATATCTAGATGAATTAATCCCAAAGATAATATTCATGGCTAATGAACTCCTTAATAGATCCACTATTTAGAACATCACAAGGGAGACAAGAGAATTGCTCTTGTAAGGTCTATTTCATAAAGTCAATAATGGAGAAATTAAATTTTTTTGGGAGGATAGTTGGGTAACCCAAAAACCATTGAGAATTAATTTAACTTTTTCCTAGATCATGGAAGAAATTACCATATAATGGGGGAATAAAGTGAAGGAATATTGGACAAAAAAGATCAAATCAGGCCACAAGACCCTAGTGTGGAAAATATTCCAAAAAATGAATGGTTCTTAGAATTAAGTATAAAAGACCTTAAATGGAATTATCTAAATCTTTTAGATCCCCTAGATTTTAGACAAGGATGTGATAAATTGGAACATAAAAGGATTAGGGGCCTACTCGATAAAATAAAGATATGAGGCACAGATGGACAAACACCCCAATGATTCAAAAAAATTAGTATGGACCAAAATATGGACCTTGAAAACTTGGCTAAAGGAAAAATCATTTATATGGATAAAAATGCATGGGAAAATATTAGCATGAAAAAACTTTAAAAATAGAGGTTTTAGGCTCCATCAAGATGTGTCTTGTGTTATAGTAGTGAGGAAAGTGTAGACCACCTCCTTTTACACTATTCTTTTTCCTCAAGACTATGGAATTAGTTTCTAACCAAGTACAATTTGAACTGGGCCCTAAGTGAGAATCTACTTACTCTCTTAAAATCATGGTAATACAATAGGAAACTAGACATTCTAAAATATGTCTAGGATATGGGACCAAACATATTTACCTATAAGGTGTGGCTTGAATGCAACTGAAGAATTTTTTATAAAAATTCAAGGTACAAGTCTCTAACAAAAGTTTAGGAGGAGATATAATGGAGTACTAATCAAATTATTATGATATCTAAATAGATAAAAATAATGAGGCTAACTCAAAGGAAACCAAAATCCTCCAAAACTAGGGATCCATAAAAAAATTATTTAATATAATGACCTTGAGCACAAACCATAAGAAAGAGATAATAATGAAAAGTGTAAGGTGGATGCCTCTAGAGAAGGCCTAATAAAAATTAAACTTTGATAGTGCATCAAAACACAATCCGATAAGTCTAGAATAGGGGTAATAATTATAAACCATAAGGGGAAAGTTGTGGCATATAAAGTGATCTCTTTAGGAATCAATACCAACAATATAATAGAAGTAGAATGTCTTGTGTTGGGACTAAAATTAGTTTTAAAATAAAACATTAATAAAAATGAGATAGAAGGAGAATATTTAATCATTATTAAACCATTAAAAAATAAAAAATAAAATAAAATTGGAGGATGATCAAGTTAATAAAGGAAGAAAACTTAATTGGAAACCAACTTGAAGTAAGTAGAATAAAGCATACTTTATGGGAAGGAAATAAGGTCATAGATTGGATTACAAAACTTGGCCTTCAATCCTACTCACATTATATTGTAGGAAACATTAAAAATGTTTTAGAAGAGGAGGAGATGGATATTTTTAAGGAGATAATTCTATAAGAAGGTCCAACATAATAGGAAACTTGTGTTGGGATGGCACCAAGAAGGAAAGAAGGTGAAAATAAAGAAATATAAAGAGCCAAACAAAAGGAATATCAGCTTGAGACATGGATATCCTAGGATAAGGATAGGGAAGAGGGAAGGATCAATGAGAGAATGAAACTAAATAGCAGGTAGAAAAATTACTAGAAGCAAAACTATATTCTAGGGTGGCATGACATAATTTATATAGAATTCATCCTACTTAGTGGCATCGAAAGACATGGAAATAAAATAAGGAAATAGTTGGTAAATAATTTAGAATATTTCCAAGCTAGGTGTAATTCCCTTCCTCTAAATACTACTCCAAAAATCCCCTCTCTTGAAAAACTAGTGAAGGTAGATAGTGGTTTTATGATGTTTAAGTTGATAGAAGTTTATTTGTTCCCTAGGATGGTGAATCTCATCCCACAACTCCTATAGATGGATATGGCCCTACTATAAGTGTTGTGATTGATATTGACTATCATGATTAATGTGTTGTATAAATTAAAGACAACCATTAAAAATGAATTAACAATGCCAAAGGAGTGGCAAGAGGAGTTTAACATCCATCCATTCCAAGTAACAAGAATGGTCAATGAAATGAATGAATAGTTTGATTGAGGAGAAAAAAATAGGTTTCCAACACCTTATTGTTATGGAATAATATGAAAGAAGTGAATAAGATCCTAGAAGAGGAGTGGCATTGGAATATGAGGAGAGGAGCCAATAACTAGTAGAATTAGAAAATTTTAAGAGCTATGAGATGCAGGGCATGGAAAAAGAAAGATATAATAAATGAAGGTGTTTTTATGCTACCATTCATGAAGGTAGAATTTGGATCAAGATAAATTATAGCATTCATCACAACCAAGACAAAGTCAAAAATAAAATGGTCTACCATAATTGACTTGTCCTAAATGATGCAATCAAAAGAAAGATAGGGACAACTCAGGAAGGGCTAGTAAAGATGTAGTTTTTATCAATATTGAGGAATCACCAAAGGCTTTGAGGTGTGATAAAATAGAAACTTCAAACCCCTATTATGGTATTGGTAACCAAGGAGTTTAGATCCTAAAAGGATTAATGGACTTGAATAGTGGAGTTTTATGTATCAAAGAAGTAGTAATGAGTATTAACAATTTAATCTACAAGTAGAATATTGAGTATCTAGAATAGTAGAAGGAGATGGAAGCTTGGATTAAAAGATTCCAAAAGATATTTATATCTCATTTTAATATAATGAAATCAATAAATGGAAATTTCATACATATTAAAATTTTCATAGAGAACATAGGAAAGGAAGCGAGACTTCATACCCAAATCCTTACCATAGTTTGAATTAATACAAAAAAGATCTAAGGAATTCAAAAAAAATTTGATAGGAATCTCAAAAGACACATAAAATATGAAATATCATCTGAACCACTCGCACTATGTGTAAAAAATCATTGCTCAAGAGAACCACATAGTAGAGGAAGCAGAGGATGAGGAAGAAGAAAACTAAGATTTGCCTGGCCTACAAGGCCCATGGGTCTTTAGGTATAATAATAGTATATAATTGAGTTAGAAATAAGGTAATATTATGTTTTTATAATATGTATATTATTAGGATAGTGTTTTGTGGTCTTTGTCTTTGGTCATTGTAACTAGATTTTGTGATTAAATAAAATTTTAACTTATAAAAAAAATACCAATTTGCATATTTATTTTTGGTTGATTATGAAAGGGTTTTAACCAGGTTAGAAAGGAATTAAAATAAATTATTTGGTTTTTTTATAAATAAATTTTGTCAAAGCTAATTGATTTATTATAAAAATGCATCAATTATTTT